>JAWDEX010000022.1:890410-936287 GCA_035221805.1 Trichilia hirta
AAACCCTACTGAAATTTAATTTAAAAATTTATTCACATTTAAGAAGAGATTAATTTCAAAAATTATTATTATCTATCTCTTCTAAAATTTAGCAATATTTCACTTAGATAGCGAGAATGTAAAAATAAACATTTTTCTTCTTTTAAATTACGATTTGTAATTTCTTTTATACTATTATATATAATAACAAAAATAAATATAATTATTTATTTATTCTTTTGCATTGTAATATGTATTTAGTTACTGTTATAAATAAAAATTAGTTAAATGTTTAATAATTTTATTATTTTAATTTTATTTTATTATTAATAATTATTTAATTATTAAACAATAAAAATAATTTAATAAAATTACGAGAATTATTTTTTTAGATTATCATTAATGGCTGTTTCTAAATTTTTTAATTATTAAATATATAGTTAATTTTTTACTTTTAATAGTAAGTAAATATATATTTTTAACATATATATTAATATTTTAAAATAAATAATTATCTTTAATTTTATCGTTACATATAGGAGTACAAAGGTAATTGCATACAATATTTTTAAGGAAAAGGTGAAGTAAGTGATTATTTTTATATTATTACTATCTAAATGAAATATTAGCAAACCTCAAAGGAAGTAAGTAGTAATAGCATCTAATTTCAATACATGGATAAATATATTAACGAAAATTTATAAAAAGAACTTAACCTTTAACCGCATACTGAAACAAGAAAATAAATTTCACTACACCAGATAATAGCATTTTAAATAAAAATAAATAGAAATATAAAAGAATTCTCGGCATTGTCAAGATTTCTCTTCAATTAACTTTTATTGAAGAATAAAAATTGAAATGTAAGTTGACATTTTTTTTTAAATCAACTCTCTCTTTTGATCTGCTTTTCCAAAATAGATAAAAAAAAAAATATTGTAATATTAGAAATCAAAATCTATTAAAATTATAAATTTAGAAAAATATACTATTATTTTTGTTAAACTACACTTTTAAGTGCATATAAATAAATGTTGTGTGAAAAACTAAAGAGAAAGAAGGATGTATTAAATTTAAACTTCCTTTCGGATTAAAGTATTTTTTATTCGAAAACAAATAAAAACTATTTTTTTTAGAAAATAATTTATATTTTTTAATTATATTTATTATTTAAAATAACGGGTGGAGTTATATTACAGCTAGCCTAGAGAGCCCCTTGGGCGCACTATAATTTTAAATAAAGAAATATATTTATTTACCAACTCTAACTCCACCCGTTGTTTAACATCAAATCATTTCACTTTATAGAAATTATAACTTTCAAGTTATAGTATCTTAATACTAAATAAATGCCTTAAAATAATTAAAACACCTAGATTTTAGATTTTACATTGGATTTATGTTCAATTTATTACAATTCTCGATAATAATAAGAGAAATTCATTACTTTAAATTGAAAAATAAAAAGTAGATTTGCCAGGTCTTGTTAAAAATATTTTTTCAATTATGAAAAACAATTAGTAAAGTTCTTATTTTATATAGTTTAAAAATATTATTTTAAGCAAAAATAATATTTTTGATAGTTTTTGTTATAAATATTTGTCAACAATTGAAATGTCTCCGATATTAATTAACAATGAATAAAGTAGCCATCTTGAGAACAAAGTTATAATAATTTTGAAAACTCATTTTTAAAAGTTGTGAAATAATTAAAAATTTAAATAAAATATTTTTTATTCTCAAAAATAAATTTTAAAAAATATGGAATCAAATATATATAATTTATTTTTAAAAATTTTAAAATGAAATTTTATATGCATATGGATGCAATGAGCAAAGTTGTAAACAACATTATTTGTTTGCAATTGGGTTGGGCTTGAGGCCCTATGTAAAAAATAATGTCCAAATTTCTTGTATATACGTCACAAGTACTAAAACGCGTCTCCTCCAAGAAGAACAAAAATCCCATGGCTTCCGGTTAATATACCGTTACAAGTCTTAAAATTAGAAATCAAAACTCTACAATTAAGGGAAAAGAATCTCGTACTTGTAACTTAATTGAAGCTCATTTTCGTTAGCGATGTGGGATGTGACAATTTTAAGCCTTTTTCTCCCTCGCAGAAAAAAAAAAACATTTTATTTATCTTTCCGAAAATATTCTAGCTTTGAACGAGAACTCAAAATTAAAGAAATCCATATTTCATTTCAGGTTCAATTGTTTTTCTGAGTTTCTGAAAATTTGAATTCACAAAAAGTATAATTTCTTTCTAGCCATATTTGTAATGAAGCTAACAGAACAAACAATTAAAACAACTTTTCAATACTTTTTCTTCAGAAACTGTTCCCACCATTCTGAACTCATGGACCCTTAACACAATAATGGTTTCATTTTGAATGAAAATGATTGTATTCAAAAACTTTAGGATTTTTTTTTCTGGTTCTTAAATTCTAAGTGATGATATTAATCCATACACAAACAGACACCATGAAGGGAAAAACAAAAAGAAACCCTGCTCATAGTACCCTGTGCCTTCTGCAATTTTTGCAATAATGTTGATGAAAGCTTTGACTGGGCTTACCTTTTACTTGGTTAAATAATTTAGCCGAAGATTACTAAAATTGTGAATAGCAACTAATTTACTAGTCAAAGAAACAAAAAAAAAGAAAGGAGAAAGAGAGAATGCAAATGATTTAAGGTACCAAACCAGAGTACTTAAAAGAAAATTGAAGAACATAGGATTTGACCAATTTGCTTGAAAGTTAGAACTTAATTACCTTGTGTAGGATCCCCAAATCATGATAGAATTCTGAAGTTTTGTATAATAAAAATAGTACAATTATTTTAATAATTTTTGCAATGAGAAAAAGAGAAAATATGAAAAGAAATCTATGTAGAGATTTTTTTGTCCTTTTATTATGATTTTCATAGTTGACCAATCTTCCAATCATGTGATTTTCAACCAAATTATTCATTCATATATTCACTTTGTATCATGATACCCCCACATCCTTTCGCTTGATATTCTTGTAATCATGATCACATATGCCAGGAATTTCCACTTTGATGTTAATTATTGCAAGAATTTTACTGAACTAGTGTGTAAATCCGTTAGGTCAATGTTTAAATTAGTTGGAGATTTATTTTATTTTTTTTTTACATCTTTTGGTAATCAAAAAATTAAAATCACTTTTAATCATATTCCCTTCATGAGAAGATGCTATGAAATCTTCTTGGCCTTCACAAATATATTGATTGTAACATTTTTTTTTTTCTACATTATCTACTTTAGCCAAAGTCTAAATAAAAAAATGTTGGCCTTCACTAAGAAATTAATGCATAAAAAATCATGTTTACTACCAAAATTCTTCTCCCACATCGAGTCTAAGATGTTTCATTTTTGAGTTTCCATTTTCCAAAATGTTGGTGATTAATAACTCCTCACACATTAATCTCTAAGCTTGTTACATATGGAAATCATGCATAGCAAATATAAAGAATGAGAAATTTGTAAAATGACTGAAACAGACCGCGAAAAAGAGAGAGAGAAAGAGAGACGATATGCATTTGTTTGCTTTGAATTTTGAAGTATGATGGAGAAATGGTGGCAGTAGCTCACATGGATATCGCACAGATAGGGAGCACAGTTAGACACTTTCTCTTGTCAGAAATCAAAATTCACACACACACACACACGCACGTGTAAAGGGGGTTCCATTAATTTCAGTCCCTTACTTTTAGAAAAGTTCACTTTGTGCAACTATTAATTTGATTTTATATCACTATTATCCACTATCGATCATGAGAAGTATGCTGAAGTAATTTTATAAGATCAATTAAATAATACATTTGTTTAAATTTCACTTAGATGAAAATGATGAATTCAAATTTTTAAACGTTTATGTTCATCGTGATCCATTAAGAGAGGATTATGTATGTCATGTTTTCGTTAAAAAATATTTTCAGGATAAAACATATATTTTTTCAATTGAATTACAGAATTTAATGAAGGAGACTTAAAAATTGTAGTCAAATGATCAAAATAAAGTGAAAAAAATGGATAAAACACTAAGAATGTGTGTTATAGAAAGTCAAATTAATTTGTAAAACTGAAATTATACAAAAAGTTTAGGGCTAATCTGAAATTTCTCCTACACACAAATGTCTACTTCGATCGCCAATTTTTGATTATTTTTATTTAACCTCTTTTATTTGTTCTCTTATCCAACAATCCCCTTGGCTTCTTCCTTTTTCGAATGTGTGCTCAGAATCTCCCTTTTTAACTCCCCTTTTTTCCTGAGTCTTAAATTGATTCCTTTAATTATTCATTTTCATTTAACCATCTCTCCAACATTTTTGCTTACGATTTATGAAGTCAGCCATTTTCATACCTTCTCGTTGCAGGAACTTTGTCCAGCGCACTTCCCATGCAATACTATATTTGTTTGATTATAGACTCATGATTCCAAAGCACCAGCAACAGTTAATAAGATTTAATAAACAATATATTCTTTTAATATATTTTTCTTTTTAATTTCACGGCCCATGCTGCATACCAGAGCTGGAAAACCACTCACTGGCGCAAATATATGATCTATCAATCCAAAAAGAAGAAGAAGAAAGAAAAAATAATTTTTATGATCCAACATAATAAATATAATGTCACGCAAATTCACCAAGGTATGGGATGGAAAGTGTATTGTTCAGAGCCAACCCATTTCCCACCCTGATATTTTCTGCACGATTGATATTTAACCAAATATGTTCATTTCTATACATGACCAAATCTACTACCGATACATGAATTGAAAGCTGAAGCTGGGCATAAGGAGAAAAAAAAATCTAATTTTTCCCCTTTCTAAGCCAAACGCAGAATCACGTAAACATATTGCGTCTTCATTTTGTTGGAGAAGCAGTACACAGGACTTGCTTCAACGGAAGTTTTGATGCTGATCAGGCCATTGCCAAAATCCAGCTACTGCTGCTTGTTGCTCTTCGATGCCATTGAACATGTTGCAGAAGCTTTCTTCTTGAACCACTGGATCAAGTCTGGGGCATTGGAGTTCCAGTCTTGATGAACCTTGGGGAAGTTGAGTCATGCTTGCAGGCCTGATTGATGCTGGAAATAGCTGTTTGCTGCTTAAATGAGAAGAAACTGGACTGGTTATTACTGATGTCCTTGAGATATCTAAGTTGATATCAGAACTGTTCTCACTTCCGTTGCTCCAAGAACCTTCATTTTCTTTCTTCAGATGATGACGATTAACTTCATTCGATGAATCTTTACTTTTCAGAGATTGTAACTGCATCATTTACCATCAAACAGAATTAAATAAAATCATGGTATATTCTTTAAAGAATGGGTATCCAGATTCATTATCTTCCTATGAAGAAGAAGATTTCAAATAAAATTGTGTATTATTAAATGCTTGCAAATATATGCATATGTGTGCTTGAGAACTTTTAAGATTAAATTAAATTTTATGTTCCTGCTAGGCAGTTCTTGCATCTGACACCTCAAAGTTATGATCACTAACAAAGAAAAATACTAAATTAGGGAACACAATGACCCTTTGAAGTTATTAATCATTACCTATATTGGATCATGAGCTCAACCATAATAGAATTAATGTTTTCTTCTGTGATCTTGTTGCACCAAAATATTATCATAAAAGTTTCAAATAATGACTGCCAAAAACTCAGAATAGAAAGAAAATTTCACTCTAGTTTTCTAGTACTACTTGTTTGTTCACTTCAATTTCATAATGTAATAACATCATTAACTCAAGATCAACAGAGAGAAAAAAAAAAAGGTACCTATTCACAAAAACATATCCAGATCAGAAAAAGAAATTTTTAAGTTTCTATTTGATCCATAGAATAAAAGTTATTACCTCCGCATGAAGTTTCTTGTTCTGAGCTTGAAGGGCATCGTTGTCAGCTTTGAGAGCTTCAAACTGTTTCTTCAAAACTTCATAATCTTTCTCCAATTGCTTTGTCTTCCACCTAGCTCTTCTATTCTGAAACCATATAGCTATTTGTCTTGGCTGCAGACCCAAAGCCCTAGCCAGCTGTATTTTCCTCTCAGGTTCAAGCTTGTTACCCAACTCAAAACTTTTTTCAAGTGCCTTGACTTGTTCCAGGTTCAGCCTCTTCTTCTTCTCTCCACCCTGTGATCCATCATCGGACAATTCTTCATCTCCATGCACATCTTCACACTTATCGTTAAACCCCGAAACCGACATCGATCTCTTCATCATGAACGTTGGACCTGCATACATAGACACAAAAATGAATACATGCATACATGAACACATATATATACACATATCCTTAAATAAAATGTGAGTGAGTAAAAGAAAGAGAAAGAGAATGACCATGGAAGAGTTGAGGAGGACAAGAAGGGACAGAGTTGAGAGAAGTTGGAGACGGAAGATGGTCATTTTCTTCATGGGGTTGGAACATGAAACTATGAGGAGGGTAAGCCATGTATGTCAATGCTAAATCCAACAAAGAAATTCACATGCCAGTACTGATAAGCTAAGAGAAGTTTCAATTTGTATAGAGATTTAAACAAGCTTCTGGAACAAATAAAAGAAAGAAGGAGAGCTAGGATGAAAGCCAAGAGTATGAATAATGTTCTGACTATATCATGAATTTCATGGTGACAGGTTAGAGGAAGAAGACATATTGGTGCAGAGGCTGAAAGACAGCGATTTTTAGGTTGAGAGAGAAAGAGAAAGACGTGAATTTGTGTAAATATCAGAGATGGGAGCTTTCCTGGACCCAGCTTCTGATATGGGGTCTGTCTCTTTCATATACGCACACATATGTTTGGCACACAATTTGTATATAAATATGCAAATTTTTTTCACTGTTGATGATTGAAACTTTGAGTTTTTAACATTAATTAATTATGTTTCACTGCATCCCCATTGATTCAAATATTTTTCTTTTCGAAATTCTTCAAATAAACATTTCTATTGAAAACTATTTCTACTAATTCTGAATTAATCTTGATCTAACGGCTTCAAAAATTTATAACCGTATTAATACTTTTCAATTAAGATCTTAGTTTTAATAGATGTATTTGAACTAAATTTTATAAGCATAGAAACTAAGGTGTTCAGTGAATATTGTTTTTTTTAATCTCAATAATTAATATTTATAATCAATTACGTCTTTGCTTCTATCTAATAGTTAACAACTTGTTTTTTTTATGAATTTAGGAAGATCAACAAGAAAATTATTCAAAAAAAATGAAGCAAACGTTACATCTTCATTTTAAATAGATTATGATTTCAGCTTACATATTTGTCATTGGATAAGTTTAATTTAAAAAATAAAAACTAAAAATGATGGCCAAATCATGTTGGAAATTGGGATTAGGCTTCAATAGAAAAAAGAATATAGGTATAAATTAAAAAGAAAATCTTCCATGGTTGCCAATAGGAAGATTGATGAATCCATTTACTGAAGGCACAAGCCATGTGTGACGAGGAAACCTGGCAACATGAAAAATCCTGAATCCAAGGACAGAAAATATTAGAAAAATTAATAAATAAATTAAGTCTCTCACTCTCTCAAACTCAATTCTCTAAATATTAACACGTATGCATAGTGGATCTTTTCCAATGTTACTTAATTAATTAATTTTTCTGAACGCGAGTCTGGCATTGGCTGGAGAATTTTGGTTTATTTTGCATCGTTTAATATTTTTATTACATGGTATGTATACACGTATGTATATGGATTTAACTTTCTATTGAGAATAATATGTAGTCACTTTTTGAATTTGAGCTTTATTGTACTTATAAATTTATAAGGGCCAAGAAAATATATTGAAAACCTCATTTTTCATATATGCAAACATAATAGTTAGATAAAGAACAGAGAGGAAGATGTTATATATAAATTAAACATTTTGAGTTTTATATGATTTTAAAATGTTTTTTACATGAAAATTACTATGTTTAAATATAAAAATAATATGTAATATTTAATGATGCAAAAGGATAAAAATATGACTACTTTTAATATATTGTTTAGATATACAGTGATGAATTTATTAGAAAATTTCGGCACAAAAATATCCCCCTTAAAATATTACATTATACATAATTTTAAATCATTAAAAGTGTTTTATCTATTATTTTATAAAAATAATCTTAATGCATTCTTACTAAACTCTCCAAATGGTACACATAAAATTATGGTGCTTTGTACCTAGAAATAAAATAAAACCCAGGAGAGAAGGATTCCTTAATAATGAATGTATGAACAAGATAGGGATATTTAAGCAGCTAGGGTGGCATCTTCGAGTTTTGCAATCCAATACTAACTTAAGCTTCTCTCATAAACTTTTTTCAATATGGGGCACCCAAACATGATTTTAAAAAGAAAAATGTATGGGAAAATATGTAAGAAAATATTATCAATCAATGTAATTGATGAAGAAATGATTTGTTGCTTTCACTTTTATTTTTTCTAATTTTAAGTATACCACCCCACTATCCTCAATTTTATCACATTTGTGGTTTAGGTGTCGTGGGTTTGCTTTTATTTATTTATTTTTTCACTTATTTTGTTTTATTTTATTTATATGTGGGGTCCTACATGAAGTGCTTGAATGTGGCCTACAACAAACTCTTCACATGCCCTTATATGGAAGAGTTTAGGGGTACCCCAAAAGAATAGCGTGGTGCCATGTTATTCCTTTTTGCTCACCTCAATATTTATTGAAGAAAGCTCCATGAATCTTCTCCACATGACCTACTGTTCCCATGTGCCCTAGCTTGCTTCCTTCAATATTTATTTTCCTTCCCTTTCTCTCTCTTTCATTGATTCTTCGTTCTTTATCATTTATGAAAAATCATAAGGGTTCTTTTGATATGCTTTAAATTAATGCTTCTGTTGTATTCTTTCAACCATGGAATATTTTTAGTATTAAATGTTTTGGTACTTTTGTTGTGCTACCTACAAACTTATCATGTCATCCATGCAACATAGATATTATGAGACCAAACATCCAACAAATTCAATTGATTTTTGTTTTATTTTTATATAATAATATTAAAAAATAAATTTTCTATAAAAAAAATATGATAATTAATAATGATATAATTATATTATTTTCACATAATTATTTTTTTCTTTAATCTCATCAAAATTAATATCATATTAATAACATATTTATAATAATTAATAATTATAACTAAATATTTATTACTTGAAGTTTAGCTTGTAACTCACTTAAAAAAACTTAAGCTGAGCATAGAATTGTAATTATAATTATAAGAGAGAGAGACTCGAACCATTGTAGAACACTAACATTCATTGTTTTTGGAAAGTTCATTAACACAGAGATTCATGATCCTCAAATATTAAAACTTGGGGATGCATTTGAAAGTGAAGAAGTATCCAAGAAATAGATCTTAATAATGTCATAATAGATAATTGTCAACTCATATAATAAGTTAAAATTATATAAAAAAACATTTAAAATTTAAGTATTTCAATTATTATTAAATAAAATAATTTCACATGTAAGTGAACAAGGTGATCAAATTAATTATGTTTACAAAATACTTTCAACTGCTATAAGTTTGTTATAAGCAGAAATATAACACAATTTTAAACATACTCCAAATTTGGATATTTAAAAATAAATTTGAACTGTTTCCATATAAAATTTGCAATAAAAGATTTTGATAGGATTGTTACATTACGTACATAAATTTTTATATGAATTTATATATAATAGTATATCATTGTCACATATTTAATCCTTTTAAGTAAATAAAAAATAAATTATATAAAATTTGTAATAATATAATGGTAAATATTATATTAATTTATATCAATAAAGTTTGTATAAGAATATTAAACTCTTAAAACTAGTGAAAGAAATAAAGAAAAGACACCTAAGATCGAGTAGTTTCTTATGAATTTTAGTACCATCCTAGTCTACTTGAACTCTGATTGAATTATAAAGGAGATCAAATATTCAATGCCACCATAATATATGACAACATTTTTTTTTTTCACCATAAAATGGAATATTTTTTTCTTTTGTAAGCTTAAAATACTATATAAATTTAGAAAATGATTGAAGTTTCGTGTAAAAGAAAAATAGGATTAGTGCCACATAAAATATTATTTTAATAATATAAATAATAGATATAATAACATTAAAAATTCAAACCCTTTTAATAAGAATTTTTGTAAGCAAGACCATATATTATTATCACATATCCTTTATGATATATATATATATATTTAAATTTTCACCTATTTTTATCATATAATATAAGACATGTAATAATCCTACATTATTACCACATCAATTTATATAAAAATTTATATTCTTATTTTTTAATAAATAATTTTTTTAATTAATATCAGTTTATTTCTCTTAAATATTTTACTAATAGATAGATTATATATTTTTAAACAAAATTTAAGAAATAGAGGGCATGTTCTTGCACAAATAACGGGGGTGAACATATGGTTAGCCTATACAATATTGCCTTAATCTTGGCCCAAATAATATGTTCATGACACCAGCTTTGAATTGGGCTTTTTGTTGACATTGAAACTCCAGATTCCAGATTTGTTGGACTTGAAATTGTGTTTATCATCCTACTTCAAATGGGTTTGCTCTCCGATTTCTGTTCTCGAAGTAAAACGCTCCCAAATGAATCATTCATTCTTCTGCTAGTTTTGGTTTTACAGAGAAACCTTTGACAACTTGTTTAATTCCCGTCCCAAAATTCAGATTGACAAGAAGCACCTCAACCGTTGGATCAATATTGAATCCATTATCATAAACTTTAAACTCTTGCAGAAGCACTTTTGAACAAAATTTGATATATATAATGAATGTGGTTATTGGTGGAAGCCATGAAAGTACTTAAATAAGAAGCCAACAATAATTAAGTAGACGGACATTCCATCCAAGAACCCACTAACCCACTTCCTTCTTAAACCCTAAAAAAAAGTAGTCAAACACCCAAAACACTTTAAAAGATTTTATTTTATCAATTTATTAAACAACTAATTTTAATAATTTTTATGTTGACATAAATAATTTATATATATTTAAACACAATTCAGAATAATCGGCTAAATGAAAGTGATTTGCACGTTGCATGTAGTCATTCTGTATCAGCAACCAAATGTTCTTTCTTCTTTCTTGGGCAATGTCCAAGATTCAATGGGCTAATTTTTTTTGGTTGACATTCAATTTAATTTTTTTTTATATAATTTTGAGTTAGATTTTGGTCGAACTATTGCATCTCATTAGAGATAAATTTAAATATTTGATTTTTCTAAAACTTAGTTGTATTCAATTTCAACAATATTTATCCTACTAATTTTGCGGATTAGATTCATCACAATGAAAAATGATATTAAATGAATTTAAAGTCATTTTGACGAAAAAATCCTTAAATTTTGTGTTAAGATCTTATAACTTTTTTTGTTTTTTAGCAAACTCTAAAAAGGAGGCAATTTTATTAAATATAAGAATATAGAAAAATAAATTATAAGGTAAAAGCAGCGTGTACAAATTGAATTAAAAAATAAATTAGAGTAAGAATATATTAACTTAACGTATGTTTATACCCAAAATAATGATAGAAATTCTCATCTATTAATTTCATTTAATTAACAGCAAGTTAAACAACGTTAATAAATTATAACATTAAATGCTAATTTTTGTTTTTAAATTTTAACTATTAAATTATATGAATTAAAGAATAAAAATTTTAACTTACTAAATTAAAATGAGATATAACTTATAATTAATATCCTTTTAAGTTAAAAAATTATCACACATTAAATTGATATTTATAATTAAACTTATTGACAAAGTTATTTATTTATTTATTTATTTATTTTTCTTTTTGAGAGCATTATATATATATTTATCATAACTCCATCACATTTCTTTGCTGAAATGATATATAGAACACCCACATTTTTCCAATAAGATTTTAAATCTATGAAATCTATAAACACATAATGCCAAAGCAATAATGCAAGATTATTACAAATAATTGTATCACACTAGCAATACAATCATAACAAATCCCAATTATTATCATTATTTTACCTTTAACAAAAGTTAATCATGAAAAATAATTGCAAATAAGGTAATTGATCCAATGTAAATTAGAAAAAAAAGATTGCACTTAATTTCAAATATTAATATCAAACCCTCGTTCGTACTTTAATTTTGATAATTAAAAATATTAATTTTACTTGAATGTTCATAATTTACATAAAAATTTACATCTCATTTTATTTTTTACTCCGTTTTACATTAAATTTACATTTATCTCCATATCGTTCAATCTTACAATAAAGAACTTTGAAGTGATTAATTTATTTATTAGGCATATTTAAATTATTTTTATTTTATTTTATTTTTTTAAGAAATATTAAGAATTGATTTCCTTAGCTAAAGTTACGGCTGAGCCATGCTGATTCTTCATAACGAGGTAACAAAGTGGGTTTTAATAAACATTTGGGGTGTCTGAAATCTGCAAAGATTGAAAAAAAATCCACGTGGCTTCACGTAGATATAGCTAAGTTTAATTTTCACATCCACGTGTCCTAATAATAAGGTCTCAACCAATCCCTATGCAATTTGTGTATCCGTCCATCATTTTTATTTATTTTATTTTATTTTTCATAGTACATATGCACAAAAGTTTATTGAATTAATTTTTATTTAATAATTTCAAAATACTTGTTAATTTTAAAGTTAATTATATTTTACTTTTTTAATTTCTGTATACATTTATTTTTTAAATTTCATGTAAAAAAATTAATCATTTACATATTCTTATACAAATATTTTATATAAACTAATATGATAATGCATGTTACATTTTCAAGCAAGTAAAAAAATTATAATATAAATATACAATAATATTATATATTTTCAAGCAAGTAAAAAAATTATAATATAAATATACAATAATATTATATTAATTTACTATATATAAAAATTTATATTTTTAGTATTACTTAAAAATATAATATTATTATTATTAAAAGTAAAAATATTACTGAAAATACAATTTTTATATAAATTGCTGTATACAAATTAATATGATATTTAATTATTATTTAATAAAATATAAAAATAATATTATTACTAAAAATAAATTATACAGAACATGAAACAATCAATACAATACAATTACGTCACATCAATTTATAAATAAAAATTTATGCAAAAAATTTATATTTTTAATATTTTTCTAAAAATAAAAAAATTTCACTAAATAATTTAAATACTATTAATTTATTAGGACTTGCTACAAAATATAATCACATAATTTTTCATCTCTTTCTTTTAATACTTTGTAAAGAATGATAAAATTCCATTAAAATATAGTCAACATGTTAACACTATAATTATAATTATATTATTCAAAACATCCATAATTGTACTTTGATATAGTGTGTGGGATTTATTCAAGATTTATAAAATTAATAAGGATATAATTTTTTTTTTTTTAAATTTCACACATACTTAAGTTCCCTCCTAATCTTATGCTAAATATAAATTAAGAATTTTTTTCTAAAAAATTATTACCAGCAGAATTGGACCCTTATGTCTTACTTTTACGACAAAATACTAAATTAACCGATAATCTTCTTGAAGACCAATAAAATCATAATTATAGTTTTCACACAAATGTAACCTGATAGTTTAATAACATTCTCCTTTAAATTAATCACTAGAATTCAAATATAAGGTGGGAGTGAATTTAAAAATTAAATAAAATAAAAATCGTTAGAATGATTAGATTAAGGGTACATATCATTTCTTTATAAGTATATTTGATACTTCCTTTTAATTTTTTTTAAAGATACGTAACAATGATTTCTATTAGACCCCAAGAAAGTGTCTAAGCTTTCTATCATTACTTAAAGACTAATCTAATTTGAGTGTTCCCAATTCATAGCTTTGATTGCTTACTTCCGTTAATGGTAATTAATTAAATTCTTAGTACGTTTATGCTTGGGTTGGGTGTTAGTGGTTAATAAAAGTTAGTACAAAAAAAAGTGGGTATACAAAATGTTTTTGATTCACAAATATGTCAAAAGACTTTTTCGCCTTATTAATTGAAAGCACGAGATGGGTAGGATACCATAAATGCAGCCATTTTACATCATGTTACTCTATTTAATTTACTATCGTTAGGATTCATCAAATTTAGTATATAAACAAGCCTAGGATTCATAAAAATGTATGATGGGATTATTTACACCATAGCATGGCTTATAGACAAAGTAGTTTTCATATACACTTAAAACGAAAGCTTTTTATTATTTGTCTTTCAATTTCTTTAAATAATTTCATGTGATTTGATGTATTATTGCAACAATTCTAAGTAACTTCTTAGCAATTTTTGTAAACTTTCATAGAATTTATTTTTTTTATAATAAAGTAAATGATAAAAATGAAAATAAAATCCATCTTATTTTGTTTTAGTCACGAAAGAGTAATGAAATTAATTATTATTATTATTATTATTATTATTATTATAAAAACAAATGAAATTAATTTGTGTCAAAATGGACTTGTTAGTGGAGGAGCCATTCAAGCAATAAATCCCGCGTTTAGGGGAACATTTCCCATCAAACAAACGAATCTGCTAATAACATTCTAGTCCCTAATTACTTTTGTTATTGTCAATTAACAACGTAATTTATCCATGTGTATTAGATAGGGCTCTAAATCATAACACAAAAAAAAAAATCAAATTAACCCCTTTTTTACTATTTTTAACTATCATTAATATAACCCCATCCAACCGTATGATTTATTGATTATTTTATTGAAATTTAAGTATATATTACAGTAGTATTATTCATAAAAAATTTTATTAATTAATTTATCAATTATATACCTCCTTAAATTATCAATAAGGATGAATAATTTATTGATAATTTGATAAAATATTTATGAGAAGTAAAGTAATACTAATAGTGAAGACTTGTTGATTGGTCTACTAGTAATTAAAAATTGTTTGTAATCATTGATAATTTTTATCTTTATATTATTAATAAGGATAGATTATCTCCTCAATGAACACATGAGAACTTGAATTTTTTTAGATGGGTGGAGTAGAGAGGACCTGCGTGGTATATTTCTATCAAGTGTGAACTATTTTAAATTATAAATAATTAAGGGACCAAATGGTATTATCCCAAAAATTACATCTTTTTCTCGATGTCAGCAGACGAACTCGTACACATAAATTGCCATCAGAGGTCTCTATGAATCTCTGATTTTTCACATTTCACTGTCCACGCGTTTTATTTCGTTTCTCTCTCTGAACAGTTTTTAGGGGGAGAAACTGAGAGAAAATAGAAAGAAAAAAAGGAGAATATAATTTAAAAAAAAAAAATAATGTAAATGGTGGTGGGATCAGTTGTAGATTTATAAATTTCGTCTTTCTCCTTTCTATTCTTTGACTTTATGAATTTTATTCGTCTTTTCTCCAGAATTTTCTTTTCCTTCTCTCCTTTTACAAATCATTTCATGGGTTTATTCAAAATTCGATGGTAATTGCATTTTTTTATGCATATGTAAGAAGACAGGAATGGAAAAAGAAGATATCAGCTTTTCGATCCATCTCTGAATTTCCCAGAAAATGAAGCTTCCAACCGATTATCTTTTCTCTGATTTCTAAAATTTTTATTTTAATCTTTTTGCTTTACTTTTGAACCCTACAAATCCAGCTCATTTTGATCAAAAATGTTTCTTTGATCGATTCTCCTAATTCCCAGATAAAAAATTTCTTCTTTTAATTGATTATCATTTCGTTTTTGATTATTTGGCGAGATGGGTTGCGCGAGTTCTAAGCAGCCAAAGCGATGCCGGCACTGTAACTACCCGTATTCGCCGGTGTCCAGGAGCTATTCGATGCACGTTCACCATCCGCCGGAAAGCAAAGGTGACAGCTACCACGTCGTAGCACTCACATCCACGACACTTGGGTCTCTGAAACTGGAATTCAAGAATCAAAGCGGCCGCCGTGTTGATCACGACCGTTGTGATGACGTTGTTGTTGATGATGATGATCAGATGAAAGTTAGTGATCAATGTAATGGTGATGTTTTGGATAGGGAAGATAAGAGCAAAAGCAAGGATTTTTCAATGGGGTTAGTTGAGGCGAAGGAATGGTCTAATATGATTCAAGAGAGGATTACAAAAGTCGTGCCAAAAACTCCGGTCAGAACGCCTCCAGGAGAGCCCGAAATGATCAATATATGGGAATTAATGGAGGGACTCGAAGATGTAAGCCCATTGAGATCACCTAATCACTTTCGAAGTTTTTCCTTTGGCGTTGCTGGGAATCGGAATTCGGCGGCTCCTTTTGATCAGCCTAAGTCTATATTATCGGAAAACGAAATTTCCTCTCCGAAGTCTATGTGGATGAAAATGGCAAATGGTGATGATCACGTGGAAATTGAGTCAAATTTTAAGTCTTTTGTTTCGGAATTTGATCCGGAAGTCCTTTCAACATTCAAGAAATCATTTCAGGAGCTATCACCGGGGCATCCATTTCATCTACGGCAAATGGACAACAACAAATGTGATTTGTCATTAGATTCCTTAGACGCCAAGAAACCAAACAATGTCGTTTTAGATCACGCCAAGAAACCAAACAATGTCGTTTTAGATCACAAATGTGGAAAAGAAAAGGTTATCGTGTACTTCACTAGCCTAAGAGGAGTTCGGAAAACATACGAAGATTGTTGCCATGTTAGAGTGATCTTAAAAAGTTTAGGTATTAGAGTTGATGAGAGAGATGTATCAATGCATTCCGGTTTCAAAGACGAACTAAAAGAGCTCTTGGGAGATGGGTTTAGCAGAGGAGGATTGCCAAAGGTGTTTGTGGGGAAAAACTACATTGGCGGAGCTGATGATATACGGCGAATGCACGAGGAAGGACAGCTGGAAAAGGCGGTTGCAGGTTGCGAAATGTTGGAAGATGGCGGCGGAGGTAATGCTGGAGCTTGTGAGGCCTGTGCAGACATACGATTTGTGCCTTGTGAAACTTGTTCGGGGAGTTGTAAAATATACTATGAGCAGGAAGAAGAAGAAGGAGAAGAAAGTGATTATGGGTTCCAAAGATGTCCAGACTGCAATGAGAATGGGCTAATAAGATGTCCCATATGTTGCTATTAGCTCGCAAGCATAATTTTTTTTTTCATTTTTGTTCTTGTGATTTTTTGTCCTTTTTTTTTTCTTCCCGTTTTTGAGTTATTTGTTGTACAGTACTGAGGAGTTTAATTTGTATGTTTGAAGAGAGATTCAAATGAAAACCGATTAAAAAAGAAAAAATGAAGAGAGAGACAGAGCAGAGACAGAGAGAGAGAGAGAGAGAGAGGGAATAATGTGTTCTAGTCATGTAGCTTGAAGGGTGCATACTTTCATCGTGTTTTCAGGAGAAAAAGTCAAAAAGAAGCTTGTACACTTTTTGCTTTTTCATTTTCCTGAACAATTTGGATTATACATAAGTTCGATATGGTGCCCTTTTCTTTTAATCATTCGTGGAAATGTTCAAACTTACTTATATATGTGCTATTCTTGTCAAGACTATAACACGTCGAGTCTATGTTTTGAGCAATGTATCAGCTTATTTGACCAAATATCATCAAAATTATAAGCTCTGTTTCTGATGAAGGTAGCTCTGTTTTTTCACATGGAATGTATTAAAGTTCCTTGATACATACCAACATTGCGAAAATAGTCACTAAAGATAAAGTGGGTAAATGGTTAACAACTGGGAAAACATTTTAGTGATGTTTTCATAGCTCAGCAAAAATACAACAGTTATAAATATATCTATAATAGAGATAAATTTCGACCCATCTGTTGATTTTTATTTTTATGTGAAGGAAATTTAAACCCGTTACTATTTTTTTTTCACTGGTTAAAAATAGTCTATTGATTTCAGATGTATAGAATCTCAACTCTATATTAGCCAAGCAAGAGAGGACCCAAGTAAAGAAGTATGCAACTATGGTTGGTGGATTTAAAAATTAGCACAACTACAACTACAGTTTGTTTTCCAGAAAGTTGATTGGTTCAATAATTTCGGTGGCGGCAAGACACCGAATCTGTTAATCTTTATATGAGAATATGTACAAATTCCTCGAGCTATTCTATATGGATTAATGATTAATTAATTAAACATTTGGTTGATGTTAAACCAGTAAAGAAGCAAGCAAGTTTGATGAAAATTATGAATGGGAGGGGCAATGGAAATGGTCAATCCTGTTTCTTTAGACTAAAGAAGTAGAAAAAGAAATACAAAAATAGACGGTTAGTTGTTAGCTTTTCAATTGATAATTTTTCCTAAGGTTCACCCAGAAGACCGTTTCCATTGAAAGCTACACAAAATTCCAAGAGGACGTGAAAATTATTGATTTTTCATGCCCCTCTAGAATGGGCACGAAAGGTACAAATTTCGGGTATGTTCGTAACTATCAATTATTAATTATTAATTTTTCATTTGCCTTTCTCGAATCTAAAGTAATTAAACGGTTCAAATATAGGGTACGCTTGTAACTTTGTCTTTCAACTAAAAATTTGGACGTCAGATTTAAAAATGAAAAGAATTTTGTAATTTTACTTTTAAAATGCAGTGAGACTGTTTTTCAATAATTTAGAAAGTATAGCTTGGCCTCCAATGCAGGGCGTCCGACAGTCTTTGACAGTGGACTACATATAAAAAAGAACTGAACAGAATTTTACATTTAAACTGTGCCCAATTAACAAAAAGAAATGCCAAATGCCACCCATAAAATGACAAATATATAATTCAAATGTATATGTTCCAATAAAGATGTAGACATCTCCCTTTAACTACTAATTTCCCATCTCAAATTATGTTCCTGAATTAAGATCAATTCATATTCACAAGGGGCCTCAACCCACAAAATCACATGATGTTACCAGACATTTTCCCATCTTATCTTAGTCCTTATCACTTAAATTTTCCCCCGGAAAAAAATTAATCGGTTTCAAGAAAAGAGATTAGGTTCAGGATATATTTAGAATTGGGCTGTAATTTTTAATCGATAATTGTTGTGAAATAAAATCAACGGTTAAGAAGGGATGGAGTCATACTTCTCTTGGTAATCTCGCTCTCCAAATTTTCATTTCTGGGTTTGCTTGTACTATTACAAATTTCAAAGTTACGATCACGTCTTACATTTAAAGTCACCGAATTCCCTTTAGTGTAACTCTTTACCTGCCCCTTTCCCATCTGAGATGCCTGTCTATGCATTCACATTTCGTAACGGGCCTTAACCAGTAAATCACAAGAAGCTAAATGACACTTATTCTACCCAATCAAGTCATTCTCAATTGAGGTTGGAAGCTAATAAAAGGAAAAATTAGTGCACAAAAGGAGATATTAAGAAGTGAACAAAATCCTCGGTATCAGGTACATGTGCCATAAATGCTGCAAAACCAGTTTTCATTGTTTTGAGGGTAATTGCAACAACCAGATGTTGATAAATTTTTTGGTACAAGGCCACCATCTTAGATCAACCACCACATATTAAGTGGGATTTGGATCAATACTTTAATATGGTTGTGTTTGTCTTATTGTATTGTAAAGCAAAATCCAGAGAGAAATAGCAAAAGTGAGCCCATGCTGTTAGATTATGCTTTGCAATCATACTCATGGAAATTGAAATTATGACATGGGTATTTTTAGCTCAAGTTTCTGAATAGGAAAGATTGAACAGAAAGTCTTAAACGAAAACACTCTTATCGAATTGTTCGATAGAATCGTGCTACGTATTTTAAGGCAGAACGAGTGAATGATACAGATACGAAACCTCTTTTGGCCACATTGTCGACAGTTTTAAACGAGTGTATAAGATATTGAATGGAGCAACGGTGGTCGGATTAAGATTCTGAATTAAAATGAGTAATATATGTTTATGGTTGTTAGAAAAGAAAAAGACTACCAGGAAAATCGTGAATTAGTTGGATGGAAATTCAAAGCAGTAAAGAGATTCAGCTGACTCCATAAATGTGAAAGTAACTACGATGCAGCCTAAAATTTATGAATGTTGACAGATGAAAAGAAGATTGATGTCGAAATACTTGTTGGTACTGAAAATTCTAACATATGGTCAACTGTCGTTACTGTTGAACTAGTGTGCTTGCCTTATAAGACCAGCCAATTGCATAGTTTCAGGACCGACTAGAAAGGAATAAAGGGTCATATGAATTCAGGTCCTGTGGAATTTTGTTAAATGTGGTCCATGCTCACAAGAATGTGTGACACGATAAAACGAAAGAATGACTTGCATGCGGACCATTTTATACAGACAACAGTGTACTGCCGGGCAAACATACTGGAAAAGGGATGCGTTAGGGGATCACAGGACTCAGATCTTGAATTAATGCATGATCTCTTGCAAAATTGCAGCAACAAACTAAGGAAAAAAGGAAAAATTACAAGGGATGGTCCCTCCATTGTCCCTATCGTCTCAAAATTGGGTGCCCGCAAACCATGGAGTCTAGAAAATACATGAATCAATACAAGGAATCCTAAGCAATTCATCAAGAAGCCAAAGCTTCCTTCATTTTGAGAATTTTTTTTAGAGCTTAGCAAGGCTCTATATAAGGGACAACCTTCGAACTCCGTTCTTTAAATTTAAGGGTAGTGCATCTATTTTTATTACAATTAAGCGTACATGGGTATAATTGCCAAATAGTCAACAAAACATTGAAACTCAATATTTATTTCAAGAATTTAATTTGATAAAAGTTGCTTTTTTAGATTGTAAGCATATGAATATGAATGATGTTAAATATTAGTTTTATTTATAAATGAATTTGAATGATATTTTTCAAATTAAAGTAAGAAAGATGCAAAGTATTGATCTTTTAAGTTCAAGTATCGACACCTTCGGTTAAAAGGAAGAAGTATTGATCTACTAGATTGTGTTTCTTCCTAACTCTTGAGAATCTTGTAGGTATCGTTATTATGGTGCTCTAACTTGAAACAGTCGATATTTTTTCTAAAAGTATCAATACTTTCTTTGAAAGTCTCGATCTAATCTGACTTCATAAATTTTTGCTACTCTTTAAAGTTTTACACATAATGATATATCTCTAATAAGTGTCAATCCAATTTATAAATATATCAATACTTTAACAAAAAGTGTCGATACATGATACAAATGTATTAACTCTTTTAAGAAACTCATAAAAGATCTATACTCTCCTTAGAAAATATTAGTCTGTGACACTGATTTCATAAAAACAACTAAATATTTTGAAGGCAATTTAGTTATTTTGCTATCTAATGTATATATACACCCTCGAAGCTTCTTGAAATTTCTCTATTTCTTTTTTTTTTTTTCTCTAAAAATTTTTCCACTCAATCTCTTCAAAAATTTTTTCTCTTTCTTTTCTTTGATTTCTTGCTCAAATCAACATAAGCTCATCACTTTTGAGCTACTACAACAATTAATTTCAAAAATTTAGTAAGAAATAGCCTAGAGAAAAATCTAAAATTTGGAATAAATTATAGATTTTGTATTTTAACACCTTCATTGAATTTTCAAAGACATTAATAAGTTATGGTAAGCTTTCTAATACGTATTTGTAATACCCATTTTACCCTTTCTTTCTTTTTATTTTTTTATTTATTAAGGGCAATTAAGTAATTTTTTATTCATAAAATTAAATTAAAGCAAATCATCATTCCCTTCTCAATTTTTAGCAACTTCTCCTCTGTTATTTTTTTTTTCTTATTAGACTTTCTGCAATTTCTTTTAAATTACTCATTTTATGATCGATTAAAGTTTTATTTCTTGCTACTAATCTCACGTACTTGACACAAGTTACACTTTAAAAACTTTGTTTAAGCAATTTGATCAATGATAAAGCCAGAACAAGAGTAGAGTTACTATTTATAATTTAGAACTTTTTTGTAATTGCTTGCGATTTGAATATCTAAAGATTAAATTGACTTCTTGATATGATTCTCAGTATCATTACTATTTTATTTTTATATTTTAGTAAATTTTTTAACAATAATTATTATTTTGTTATAAAAATAACTATTTATTACGGATAATTCTTTTTATTATTATACTCAGTTAGGTTAGAACTAACTTGATTAGTTGTAGATTAGGTATAATAATAGATTTTTTAAAAAAAAAAATCATTGTATATTAGTGTCATAGTTATTTTTAAATATGTATATTTTAATTATTGTTTTAATAATTAGTATAACAGTAATACAGATATGTCGAGAGAGCAGCCACCTAATCTACCTTGATTCGGTTCTCATTCAATTTCTATTTTAGAGATATAATTAGTGAGTTAATATTTACTATTTTTTTTAAACCTTATTTGTTTTATTTTATAAAATTATTTTATAAAAATATGTGATTTGAGATTATATGAAAGGGTTGGATTTACTGTTATGATAGAGACCATGAGGAGGTCTCCTTCTTTATAAATTATTTGTGAAGTTATAATTTTTATTTATTATGATAATTTTGTTATAGTAATACTGATTTGCTTGAGAGGCTGGAGGCCGATTTTAATATTTATACTTTGATATTGCTATATATATGTTATGATGTTGGTTATATGATGAATCATTCAGTTTTTCTTATACTTTAAATCATGTTTTTAAAATTTTTGATTTATATAATTTAACCTGTATTTTTATTTTATGATACCCTCACCGAGAGTCATAATGAAAAAAGTTATTGTGTTATAAAAGCACCTCCTGATCTCTATTCTGTATAAGTACCGATACATGTAAAAAGTAGGGGACAAGGAGCAAGCTAATCTCTAACCCATTTCTGTATACATCTTTGCATGCATTTCTTTTAAATTAAATTCTATAAAAATATTTTTAAAAAGTATATAAGCATGCTATGAATGCCTTGAGATTATAGTTTCATCTGAAATTAATTCAATTTTAAACTTATAGTTTTTTTATTTATAAATTATATGTATATATATTTACACAATTTTATACTATTTTAGTATCTACTCACTGAGTTTTTCTCAAACTCACCCCACTACAATTCTTAGTATGTACAGGACTTCGTTCTTAAGTAAGGCCCTGTAGGATTATGGTGAAAAGCATTGGAGTTCCAAATTCTCCTCACCATTACCTAAAAATTTTATTTTGCATAGGTCCATCATTTTGTGCATTGGATATAACGCTTAATGATGTATATATGAATTTATATATTACTTATATGTATTGTGTATATTCTTGTATGTATATAAATATACATCTGTATTCTCTCAGTGTATAAGTGATATAGTAATAGTAGGCACGAAGTCCTTTTATTATAAACTTGAATTGTATACCTATCATTTGTATTACAGGTTATCAGTCAAGTCTATTTGAGACTTTTAGAGATAGGATATTCCTGCCTCAATGCCATCATGATTCCGGCTATCGGGGTGTGATAGTATTAAGCTTTGATTTATAATTTATTTATAATTCGTAAAATAAATCTTACTATCCAAATTTAGATTTGTGAATAGTAGAAATAGTAAGCTATAATTTGAGTTATATTATGTTATTTATAGATTAAAATGATTTAAACAAAGGTTGATTTTCATAAAAATAAAAATGATTTTAAGAAGGCTATAGTTATGCAATAATTTAGATTTTATTTGATTTTTAGATTTAGTTGATGAATGTTTTATGAGAAAAGCTATAAGATTTTATTGATGAAAATCGATTAAATGACTGTTACTAAATTTAACATTGATATTTATGTGTCAACTTAAAAAAATTCAATTTAGTAATTGCAAACATTTTATATAAGAAGTATTACTAACATTTATAGTATGAAAATAGATGTTGATAAACTGACTGAGACAACTATACAACATAAGGATCGATAGGAAGTGCATACTCTTCCTAAGCTACGAGTGAACCTTTATGTATTTATCCCTATTTCTAAATATTTTGTTTAAATTAAATGTTTTATAAACTAAACTATTATTTTATATATTATTGTCATTAATAATTATAAACTAGTTTATGACACGTTGAATAAGTGTATGAGGTCCAAGTGGGCAATTTTGATTTTAGAAATGATTAGATTAATTTATATTATTGATAGTATGTATTTTATAATTTGTCTTTATGATAATTATTTTATTAGTGATACGACCAGTAAGCTAATATTAGTATATTATAGCAGCTACATGGCAGTAATCTAAGGACAGAACTACAAAAATGCCCCTTAAGTAAGTGGTGCATAAGTGGGATAAGTATATAGAAGGTCGATGATATCTTTGTGACATGTAAGTATCACTACATTACTATTCGAGGCCAACATCAATAAGATAGGCACTATTTTCACAAAATGGATATTTATAATATTATTCTTTTGAACAAATAATATTTTGGTTAACGGATTGTTTGATTATTTATAAAAATCTCACTGACGATTTTAGAGTTATTCATAGCCAAAATAATTACTAAAAAAATGACTAGTCAAAATGTTTCCCAAACAAATAGGCTTTAGCTTTTAAATTAAATAAACTATATTATAAATTTTGCATAATTAATTTATTTTTAATTTCTTTAATTTATTATTGTTATTATTATTATTATTACTTCCAGAGTATATTTTAATATACTCGTCTCCTTCACTCCATAATTTCAAGCACTTAAATATTATCGGAGTAAACATGGTTGTAGTGATATTTTGTAAATTTTTGTATTATTCTGATAAGATCTCCTTACTCGACTCACATATTGCATTTTTAAGTACAATAAAAATATTTAATACATTATATTTATGTATTTTTATGAATTTGAAAAGTATATTTGTGAAATAATTATAATTTGAATGTTTTATAATTCATGATAATTCGTTTATTTGATAATTACCATGAATGGTGAGATAAAAAAATTTATAAAAACAAGTGATTAAAATCAATGGAATAGGTATCAAAAACTCTTGCATATGCATTATGGAATAATAAAATATACTTTAAGAATTTATGACAGGTGTCATGTGTCAACCTCACGGAAAGGGCATGACACTACCAGTATATTATGTTGCACATTTGCGTGTAAACTGCCAAACTAGGCTGGTGTACAATAGAAGATTGTTTGTTTGACTACTTATTTTTATCTAATTGTCTTGGTAACAAACTGCCAAAAGCGGTTTACAATGAACTACAATATCGTTTATTTAGAAGCATTAGAACCTAAATCAGCAGCAGCTTTAGCTGCGCGTTCCAAAACTCCAGAAAACCAAAGTGCTCCCTTGGCGAAATATCTGCTATTGAAAAAGGCATTCCCAGCTGCAACAGCTGTTTTCCCTGTAAAAGTTGCTGCTGTTACAGCTGCATTTCCAGTAACTGAAACAGCTGATTTGGTGATGTCAAAAACATGATACTTCTCATCAAGAGCTTTGGCCTTGACTAATGCATCTTTGCTCAAAACATACCCTTTAGCTAACATTGTTTTCACAACTTTCTGAGCAACAGTCACTGCTTCTCCAGGGGAAGAAACAAGCTGCCCTGCATGAGTGGTGTGCTACAATTAAAGAAAAATTAACTTCTCAGAATCAATAAATTTAAGGAACATTAAAAGTTTAAATAAGATTGTTGATTGCTTTGCTTATGCAAGATACCGCATCCACACTGAGGTTCTACATATGATAGATTGAAATGATCAGCAACATACCAGCCCAAAATTAATCAAATAAGTCGTGCATGTGACATTAAGTCCTGGAACTCTGAAATTGCTATCCTTCATGGATAATTTGGTTATTTATGACCAAATTGTAATTTCATATAATATGTAAGATAGCAGATCAGAACATCTGTGTTCCTGTTAAATTGTGAAGCAAAACTAGAATTTAAAATTTATGTTCTATATTCTTGCTGTAGTCCAAGATTGATGAGATAAATAAGTTGTATGAGCACATTGGAAAATGCACCAATTAATCAACTCCCTCCTAAAGGAAACGAGAACATACCAACAAACCATCATTTTCGTCCAAAATCCATGGACTGCTCCAAGGGTTAGATTCATCTACGTACATGCCCCAGCGTACTATGCATACAGGTTGATCCACAATTGTAGCTCCCTGAATTATCAAATTAAGAAAGATTGAAAAGAACAAATGCTAAGCACAATATCGAATGAGCTGGCACTGACACAAATCGCTAGATTTTGTGTTGTAGTAATGATTGAATAATTTCAAATAGAATTTAAAATCTGGGCTGATCCTCACTAAAATTTGAAAAGTTCCAACTAGCCATAGTACTATAAGCACATATATTTTCATTTTTAACTTCTTGGACACGAGTTTGAAGCTTGGGATTACTAATTATTGTTAAGGTCAACGATAGAAGTATGATCAAGTTTAAATTATTTCCAGGCATTCAACACAACAAATTTCTTAGAAATGTCTCCATTGCCTATATGAAAGTTCAAGTAAGTTGATACTGGGAATTTTCATAATATCACAAATACAGCAGGCAGATGCAAACAATAACTAATTTTTGTAAATAAAGAATTAGGATGCCAGGATTGCTAAAGCAAGAGATCAGAACACTGCAGACAGCAGAAAATTAAAGAAAATTTTTTCCATAATGATGACTGGACTGCCTTAACAAGAGTAAATTACACTGAGCAAAACTGCAGTTTCCAGAGCGTAAGCATCTTTAAATTTCACATATGCGGTACCACCATATTCACCAGACCTGTAGTTTTTACAAAGGAATCATCTATCTTAATACATGGGGCCTCATATTGCATTTCACAAGCAATTAAGAAATATGACTAGCTTGCAAATATGATGGAGCCTATATTATTGACAGCCAGTAGCAGAAAAGTCAAAGCTAACTTGTCAGCATCTCATTTACTTCATATTGCTGCCATAAGAATCGTGAAGTAATAATTTATGGTATTTACTAGAAATGTTTCAAGGAAAAACATGCGCCCACAGGCCATATAGACAAGTTTAGAGCCCAGTAGCTTAACACACAGGAACTCAACAGAGTGAAGATTATGTGATTCGCTTGAAACAAAGAAAGTGAAAATAACAAAAATAATAGTTAGGTGTAATTCAGAAGCACAGATTCCATATGAACGCTTGCAAAGTTTGCTAGAAAGAAATAAGCGAAGGATTTATTCCCTTCCCTTCCAAAATAGAATTGAAATTACTGAGGTTTCAATTGTTGTTCAAAGATGACATTAGCAACCAAGTTGATACGGGAAAGGAACGATATCCAGAAAGTTTACTGTAGCAATATATGTATTCAATTCAGAAGCAGAAGGTTTGAACATCTCAATACACATCACCGAACTTTGAAATTATGCTCAGCAGATTGATTATGCCAGATAACCAAGAGTTCGAATGTCATATATACAAAAATAAACACAGGCTGAGGAAAATAATGAGTAATTGGTATAATGAGAATGGAATGGATACCATCTAAATTTGTACATGATCATGACCAAGCCAGTACCTGATAATTTTAATATGCTCAAGTTCACCGCAGTAGGAAAAGAATTCGAAAACATCATTCTCCTTTGCTTGAGGAGACAAGCCTACAACTTCAGCAACATAACCAGCAGGATACATTGTGCTTGAAATTTCACAAAATTTAAATACGGACTAAGAGTACCTGATCAAAGCAATATAAAAATATAACATCGACACCCTATTTCGACAAATGTACACAAGCACGCGCGCGCGCACATATATATTCCACGGAAAAAGCCATTTTTGCAAGGATGGCTAAGATAAAGGGAATGTCAGGAAGAGAGAAAAGATTATCAGATTGATGCAAAATTCAATGATTTTAAAATCCATAACCTCTAGTGGTCCTACCTCATATCAAACCCTTATTGGCACACAATCAGAGACCAAATTGCTGGATGTTCTAAAATTTAGTCAGTAAATTATCAAACTTCCGTCGCCATTCGATGCTTAATTTCCACCATACACAATAATTATGATGAAGGGTTTATATAACCTGATTTCAAGGTTTTCTGAAAACGGAAACAACATAATTAAAGGAGGCCAACTTAATAAAATGGCATACAGAAATCTTTGAAAGCAAATCTCGACTTGTAGTTTAAGGAACAATCAAAGACAAACAAGGAAAGCAGATTAAAAGTTGAAATAAAAGAAGAGCAATTCGCGTGAGCAGATTAAATTATCGAACTCATAGCAGTGGGTCTGCTCTAGCTATGCGTTTTCTTGCAATGCCAAAAGCACTTTCAAATACCCAAATTTTACCCATTATTTAACACGGTGTGATAGAAATACCCATGAAGCAAATTAGCAGACAATCCATTAATTAGTTATAACAAAAATTAAGAAACACAAACGTGAAACAAGGTTAAAGCTTTAAAGAATTGAAGCGGTGCGTTTTAACGTACTTGTTCTGTTATGTTCTAAGCTGAGCTAATCCAGATCAGATGTTAGAGACGAAGACCAGCTTCTGGTAACCAACACAACCATATCCATTTTGCGTTTTAATTGTTCTTGAGGTAAAAATGGCCCAAAAACAGAAAATCCCACTCGCGATTAAAGCGCATAAATGAAGGATGTAATGGTGACATCAATCATTTATGTGATTGCTAAAGAGAGCGTGGGCTATGTTTCTTTAAAAAAGCGTGGAATTGTATTTATTTTTTTGCTGAATTTTACTGTAATCGTCTTCTTTACTGGAAGGTATTATAATTTTGGCGGCGAATGAAACTGTAAGAATCTTGTGAGCAGTTAACCGTTAAGTTTTCAAACGGTGTCGTTTATGCCAGATAAGAACAATTTTTGAAAGGGCCCCTATGTTTGTTCAAATTTTACAGAATTAGTAAACGTTTTTCAAACATGATTAATAAACCTAAAGTTTTCATAGTATTTTTGAAAGGTCCAACACGATCTATGTTAAAGGATGTTAGAGAATTCTTATGTAAGAATTTTATTTAATAGAATTTATCATTAAACAAACTTTAAAACATTTTAAATTAAATTATTTTATGAATATCCTTCGCAATAAATACTATAATTCAATTATTGTTCTCACCAAATATTAAACTACATTTCCCCGAAGAAATGTTGTAAATTCTTTTCAATATTCCGTGTTAAATTCATTTTTTTCAACCAAAAATATGCACTTAATGAATGAGGTACATAATTCTTTTTCGATTTCTTATCAATATAGTTATTAATCACAATCTAAGATTCTAGACTTCTAAAACGATAATTTTAAGATGTATAAATGTCACCAAGTGTGTTAATTACAAAAAATTCGAGTATATTTATTTATTTATATATTGATAATGAGGAGGATGAAAGTAACTTTGTTATAAGACTATACCTACATATATTTTATTTAAATTCAATTGGGTCTAATTATTTCTCATTTATTGATATGAAAACATTTTCAAACAATTTGATCGATATAGATTCTTTTTCATGTTTAATTAATTTCCTGAATATCATTGAAGCAACTTGTTTCCCTACCACTCAACTTCTGTGATTGTTAGGATGGACCATTTATAATTATATAATTATATAATTAATTCCTAATATTTTCCTTTTCTTTTTTTTTAATATTCATTCATCCTACTAAAATTTTTCTTCAAATGATGTTATTGGGTTCTTAATATCAACTTCAATAATCTAACACAATCTCATATATTATAAAATTTAGTTTAGTTTAATTATAATTTTTCAAATGCTAAATTGAAAAATAGGGAGTACTAGGTATTTTTTAAAAAACAAGGAAAATAATAGAATATTAAGCCAAAAAATAAGAAAAAATAGTAGTTTATCCTTCTTTTCTTCTTTTAATGATCCACATTTATATTTACAAGCAAGTAAAACATTGCTTGTACAATGCTTTTGTTAATTTCAATCAAACAATATAGACTAGGTGAATAAAGTTTAGCTATTTTGAAACAACTTTTAATGTTGCAAGAATCAAAACCAAATGCATTAGTAAAGTTAGAATAAATTCACTCTAATGTTATTCACAATTTAGTTTTAAAAGACATCAATTTGCTCTCTTATCGTTACGCTCTATTATTAAAATTAAAAAAATGTTTTATTATTAATTTATAAAATTTATAAATTAATCATTTTATCTATATAAAACGATTGATAACTTCAAACAAAAAAAATGTCAAGAACGTTTCGATATTTGTTAATAACCTATTGATAACTTCTTAATTACATATAACTTATAAAAATGATTGAAAAAAACTTTTTGATCGCATGCCAGTGTTGATAAAAAATTTTATGAGCCTTAAGAAATGCATTCATAAGGTCGCATATCTGCATGCATGCATGCATACATTCATGTGAAATATTATATATATCTTCCTCTTTCCCTCTCAAATGGACTTGAAACAAAAGATAGATTAACTAAACATGATTAACTACGTGATTTATGGTAAAAATCATAACTGTTTGGTGCTTAATTTACTGCTAAATTAAGTTTTATCCTTTGACCTCAAATAACAAGAAGTTTGAACAAAAATAAAAAGTGTATTTTTTTATAGCATAAAGTCGATGGATGGATGAAAAGTCTCATTCAATTTGTCTTTGATAAATAATGGAGAGCAGAAATTTGTCTATGATGGTTCAAATTGAAGATATTATTTATTGCATTGTCTACAAACAACCTGATATCGAAAAGAGAGGTTATAAAAAAGAAAAAAGAAGAAAGCATGCATCTTGAAAATTATGTTACCTACTCACCTTTCACATTCTATCAGTAACCACCAAACTCTATGCATTAATTTATTTATATATATTGAGAGAGTGGGTTTTACTTCTTTATTTACATTTTTTTAAAGTGTAAATTTTCGTAATTTAGTAATTATTTGATGGGAAATCAACATTAAATTACGATAAATTCGTATTTTAAAAGTCGGAAACATTCGCTCTTAAATATTTCTATTTAAAAGTTTGCATGTAAATTTGTAATTACTCCTATCAATTCGACATTAATTTTTAATAACTTGATATTAAATTATTAACAACCATATTTCAAACTGTATTTTATAGAACTCAAAGAAATTGGAGAAATTCTTATACACAACTAATTTAAGTAATTTTTGTTTCATTTCCAAATGTGATTATATAGTCACGGGTTTGCACTAATTGTCTCATTCTCTTATACGCAAGTTAGCAAGCAAAAAAATATTCCCTCTTGATCGAAGATATTAGAAGACAAATTAACTATTGAACATCAATGGAAAATAATAATCTAAATAAAAAATGGCAATATTGAGTTAAAGATATTAGAAGACAAATTAACTATTGAATATAAGGGGAAAATAATAAGCTAAATAAAAAATGGAAATATCGAGTTAAGAGTTAAGCTAATTAAAAATTAAAACTACAATAGCTATTTTAATGTACAACTGTATTAATGAACCGCGATTAAATTCCACTCAATAAAATTTAACAACTTTTATAAGAACAAAATTTTTTCACTTATCCAAATAAAATTTCTACTCCTCAACGTTAAATACAAATGTACGTAATTGTTGAACTAGGTAAAAAGAAAATTACGATATTTTAATAAAGGTATGATTCAAATCGATATTCTTTGTTATATTATAGTTTGTTTTATTATTACTAACTTCTATTTATTGAAATAAAAAAATTTTAATTTAAATTAAGACAAAATTCTTCGTCTTGCTCGGAAAATATGGCACAAAAGAAGGAAAAATTGAAAATGTAGTCAATAGGAACAAACTAAGGATTCAATTTTTGTCAATGGAAGCATCGTGAGCACCGTCGATTAAATCAAACTTATATTAAAAATATATATATTAACATTAACTACGCTTGCATTGAGGTTATGTTAGATTCATACATATATGAATTATTAATTTTCTTAACCAATTTTTTCTCCTCTTTTTTACAACAAGTTTCAGGAATTTTTTTTTTTTTTTTGTTTATCCTATTTAAAAAAAAAAAAAAACTTGGATGGGATGAGCATAAAAATAATAATTACAATAAAAGAGAAATTTTAATACGTTCAGCTTAATTTAATTAAATGGTATCTTTAGAACTGACTTATTTAAAAATTTTTAATTTTTGTATGTATAGAATACACAGGAATTAATATTAAAAATTAAACTAGCATTTTGAAAAAAATCTGCAACTGAAATACCTAATATTCCATCAAATCAACTTACTAATCATAAATAAAATAGTGAATTTTCTCTTGGTTTTGACGTTATGGCACTTGACTCCAAGTTACCGACAAAAATTTAGAAATAGAATATTCATCATTTTTAATTAATTTAATAATAATATGCCCATATTCATGATTATGTTAATCAAATATGATATATAGTTTAATTAATGAATTAATTAACTAATTAAAATCTAAAAATCATATAATCTTCATATATGGCTTTGCTAGTGCAAAGTCCTTTTTATTATTCAAGCTTATATATATAGTTACAAGAACATAAACCTATATATTTTGAAATACATTCTAGTTCTTATAATTTTGATCTAGATATGATGACCAAAACTTAAGAAGATTAAAGTAGAGAACTAGAATGATAATCAAAATTAAGGCTGCTAAATTACATAATTAAACTCCTAATTATCGCAGCTTCGGGACTATCAGAATCTATTGTGGATAAAAGCTGCGACAGTCGCTCGCTTAGGTCATCAACTTCTTTTTGCAAGCTTCTTATGTAGTTGCAGGTTTCCTGTAAAACCTTAGAAGCTGAAACCTGCTACCAAAAAAGAAAAAAGAAAAATATTGAGTCAATCATAATTAGAAACAAGTCATTTTCTTTAAACTTTATATGGATATAGCTATAGATATATGCATAAATGCACACGAAAACATGTGTTATTAATTTATTACCATAAAATATGGCTAAAGCTATGCTCAAACTTTTAACTTAATAGCTATGGCATTTAAGAACACAACATGGGTTTTGGTTCTTTCCAGGGTCCATCTACTGTACTATTCAGGTCAAATGACGACTTAAACTCCTGTGGAAAAATATCAGCCTGTTGTATACGTTGAGATAGGATACATTTACTGACGAATATATGTGTCATGATTTCATTGGATAGTGTACATCCCGGTTTTCTGGGAGCTAGTCAAAGTAAAGTTTCAAACTCCTTTTTGTAATGCACAGTACATGTGCAGAACAAGAGCCCATGCTAGCTTGATATATATAGCTCTAAAATATTTTCTGTAGCTAGGCAGGCATGGAAAAAGCAGTATGCAAAGCTCACATTTTATAAAAGAGAAAGATGAAAAGAGAGATAAAGTTGTTTACCTTGGCAGGACGCCTGTCACGAATCTCAGGAAGGAGTTGTCTTAGCTTGGAAACAAGTTCAAGGATCTGATCATCACTGATCCTGGAAGCCACAGATTGCCTCGACCTTCTGCTAGACATGATGATGATGATATAAAAATTTCCTTACAGTTTTGTCTAAAATTCCGAATGTCACAACAAGAAGAAGAAGAAGAAGAAGAAGAGGAAGAGGAAGAAGGAAGAGGGAAGCTAAGCTATAAGGGAGTTAGACATAAGATATGAATTGGAAAAATAAGAAAGTGATAAGAGAGTTATAAAGAGGAAGGGCCACAATTAGAGGAAAGTGAACAGAGAAGAAGACAGTGATGTTGGAAAGCAGTAAGTAGGCAAAGGCCTATTTGGTTTTTTAAGTGAGAGAGAAGAAAGAGAAAATTGAAGTGAGAAAGATAAAAGAAAGCACTATTACAATAGTAGGATCTTTCTGCTTTGTGTTCCCAACTTGGGGGTTGATTTCAAGTGGGCTTTAAGAAATGTGTTGGTTAATGAGTTAACAAAGTGGGCCTTCTTTTGTAGGTCTAAATACGCAACTCCATGTGATCATAGGGCATTCATACTCTCCTATTAACTAACACATAACTCAACTTCGTACATCAAATAACACACACACACACACACGATTGTTCAAAATCTCAGGTGTATTGCATTCCACCAAATTGAACCAGTCAATTAGTATAAACTCTACTATCTAATTCACTATATAGTTAAGTTAGTGCCAATTGATTAGTCCAATTTTATGGTACACAGTACACACAAATCCTTCTGATAAAATTGTGTGTGACTAAAATTTTTAATACATAAACAAATGCACTTTATAATATAAGAAATTTATAATAAAATTATGCTATATATGATTGTAACTATAGATATATCATTATTTTACTATAGAATAAGAGTAAACCAACACTGTCTAGCTCTAAACAACATTAGTTTGGAACAAATCTACATTTTATGAATTGCATATATTTATTGATGAAAGAGAAAGACATTGTATACACGTATTTCGTATATGTGCGTATACATAGAGAAAATAATGATCTAATAAGCGATATCGTTCACGTTATAAAAGATGATATTACCTAACTATTAATTCATAATTTCAGTTCTATTTATAAGATATTATAAAATCATACCATATATGAGCTTTTGCTTCATAATCAATGGAGAGAGTTAACTGTTATTTTACGAGTTACACAAACACCTATATAATTTAAAATTCAAATTTGACACTATATATACCATGACTATAAAACCTAAGACTTACATATTTTTGATATGTATATATACATCACATTATGTAACTATATGAATAATAATTATTCACATATGTAACTTGACCAAACTATGCATATATAGCATGAAATAACCAAAAGAAAGTAGTTATATGTGCACGCCATCGAAGACTTCCAATTTATCTTTTCATCCCATGGAATTGGAACTAATTATTTTCTTCTAAAATTCCAGAGTCTAAAATGGCGTGCTGTGATTGGACACTATGACCTAATTGGAAGAGAGGTAGTTGCCAATAGCATGCAAGTAAAATAAAACTTTGTTCCATAATTAAAAACTATATATTATAATTGTCATCATGTATTGATGAAGAAACCAAACAACCCATAGATTATATAATTTTAATTGTATTCGCCAAGAAATTAAAATATTGTAGACTCTCTCTCTCTCTCTCAATAATTGTCTTAATTTTTTCCTTGTTTTGGAACATAACTACGTGAGTGTAGCCAATTTCGATCATGTCACATGCCCAATTTCCTCACACACACGACATGACACGTATCACGTCTTATTCTATTACAAATTTTATAAAATAAAATTTCTAAAATAAGGTCATGGAGATGGAAATTTCATAGATTTTGTCAAGCATCATCACGTGTTACTAGAAACTATGAAGACTAGTCCTATTTTTGACAAGGACCTTTCATTAATTTGTTTTTTTGTATCTTTTTATTATTAATAATAATTTTTTAATTACAAAAATATTTACAACCATCTTTTAATTTTAGCCAAAAACTAATAAATTCCTAAATCAGAATTATATATTTTTGTTTTCCAATATCTTTCATGTTTCTAAATTTGTTATATGATTTGATATATTCTGGGGTCAGGTTGTAATACAGCGTATAGCAATATCAATTTTTTCATTATATGTTTCTTAATTTTGTCGGCAATTAATATATGTATTGTCTATTGAATTAAATTAATATATATAGTTTATACAATGTAATAACCCTACTTGATAAGACTAGCTAATGCTTTCACTTTCATAGTTAAAATTAATATTAACAGTTTTTCTTTTTAAGCAAAAACGTTTTGCGCCATAGTTTTAAATTTGTCGTTAATTACAATTTTGAATTTGTCATTTCATCATGATTAGATAACTAAAGATTAGAAAATTACTTTTCCCTACGTAAACTTAAATTTTCTTCCCTATCATAAGCTTAAATTTTTTATCTCACTATAATGATAACAAATACTATAAAAAATACAAATTATTATATAAATTATTTTTTTCTCTCATAATTTTTTATTTATATATTATATGCAAAGAATTCAAGAAGTCACGTACATCAAAAACATGTCGACCTCTTCACATGACCCAAAAATATTAGAAGACCCACCATTTTCTCATTGATTTATTAGTCTCCTCACAAGTTAATCCCTGTGGGTGTTTTCTTGTTTTTATTTTTCATAATATATAAATCAAACTTTATCAACCATATTTGATTTTAAGGACATGTTATGATATGAAACAAAAGCGTCCTCAACAAGAGCTCAATACTGTTTATGATTTCATAGTTTCTGATTTTATCCTATTAAAACAGTTTATATATTCATTAAGTTGTGGTATATCACGTAATTTACAATCATAAACCATGTTAAAAAATGAGAGTGAACTGTCGCACAAATTAGAAACTTTGCGTGGATAGAATTATTGTGTTTCAAAGTAAAATCAATTATTAAATATATTGTTGTATTAAGTTTTGGCCAAATTAATAAATTAATATTATTCAATTTTGTATATAATATATATGTTTCGAACTTTGCGTGTGATTATCGATCTCCTAAAAGTCGAATAGATTTTGTTGCTAATACAATTTTAAGCATGCATTACACTCTCCGACATACAATAAATGATGTTTGAGTATACCTTTACACAACAATCTTTTATCACTATTAATGACATTGATCTACTTTAATTATTAATTTAGCCCAAAATTATTTAATTGTTGCTTAATTAACAAAAAATTAATAATAATCAATTAAATGGGTACATGTAATTATTGCTGTTAATTGGTTGCATGCTATTTTCCTTGCCGACCTCGGCTTTAACTTCTTTTGCTTTTGGTGTGGCTAGCAAGGTTTGACTAATAACAATAATCATTGATACATGCTCACAGGGAAGAAGAAGAAGACCAGTTGAAAGTTTACCCTCACGCACAAAAACACAAAACGTATTTACTTTATAAAAAAATAATTTTATTTTAAAATTTATGAAATTTGTTTAAATCAAGTTCATTATTTTGCCAATACAAAGGCTTATACTAAACAAAAGGGTATTTATTTAAAAAAAAAAAAAAAAGACAATTTTACTCTAAAGATCTTAGCCGGATGTGATTAAATTAAGTTTATTTATAGTCAAATTTAAATGCTTACTCTAAAGAGGAAAATGTTTGTTTCTAAAAAAAAATAATTTTAATTAAAAGATTTAAAATTGTTTATAGTCAAATCTCATATCTACTCCAAAGAAAGAGGTGTCTATATGGTAAAAAGACAGATTTTCTTTTACATGCATAACAGAAGACATAACTTTTCAACTTAAATAATGAGGTAGAAAAATCACAACTACCATATCCAATGGTCAACTTTTACTAAAATATGATGAATTAAAAACTTTATTTACCATGTTGGTAGGTGTGGCATATTCAAATGATGAGATATTTGTATTAAAATTGTTAGTTTTAATTAGGTTACTTCAATTCTACAAATGTGTTTTCATGTTTCAAACTACCTAATTATTAAGATCTACCCATCTTTACTATCATTTACTTGTGCAAAACTTTTTGAATTTTACTAACTACTCTATCCACATGAGATAACTAACTTGTGCTAACTATTATGGTCCTATTCCATTAAAAAAAAAGACTATTTACTCTTCATGTCTTCACTTTATTAAGATACTCAATGATGAAATTTGAAAATCATGACTTTTAATACAATTTAATTTTTATTTTACACAATGTTTCAATATTTTTTATCATTAAAAAATTTATAAATAATATGAAATGCGAGATATATGTGTGTATATTGATTTTGACATTTTTCTTGTTTATAACTAGTAACCATAAAATTTTTCTTAATCCTTTTTATAAATTATTTTTAATGGGATATCAAAAAGTCTTCCACATAGAAATATGGAGACATAGATATATTGATGAATGCATGAATGAATGAAAAAAATAGAGGAAATTATTATTTTTTTTCTCCTGTTTTTGATTTAATACTCTAATACTCTCTCACTTTTTAAGGGCAAAATTAGAAAGTATCAAAGTATCAAATATTTTTTCAAAAAATAGGGGATAAGAAGTATTAATCAAAAAGAAGAGAGGAAATGGTAGTTTACCTTGAATATAGGAGATAACTAGGCATGATTAGGAGAGAAAATTAATGAAAATGGAAAGAAAATAATGTGATAATAAGATTAGGTTCAGTCAAACATCAAATATTAAGCAAATGCGCCGACATGATATATATGTATGTGTATATATAGTTAATTAATTGAGTACATGTGCTTTAGAGTCCAAAAACAGTAAAATATGGAAAGCTCTATTTCTTTGAAAAGAGGATTCTTCTCTCACATTTCTCCTCTCAATTATACGAATTTTCCTTCCATTGCAATCGATTGTTTTAGAAAATTCGCAATGTGAGATGCAAATAGAAAGCAATAATGCATATATCATAGCGGTGAAAGTCATGGATATGGAAGATTCTTTTTACATTGTCGACAAAAATTTGGTTTGTCTTTCATTCAACCGAGCTAGTCCGGAATATGGCCCTCCAATATGTAATGCAATGTTGGAATAATCCTGGAGTTGTGAAGATTTTACTCATACTTTTTATTTTTTGGGTTTGGTATGTGTTAATATACATCCTTTCTATATATATTTTGAGGATCTCTATCTCTCAAATATTTATGAGCGCTTGATTCGTCTTATAAGACTATTGATACACGGACTGATTCATATATATAAATTTAAAATCCTAACTTTTATTCGATATATATTTGTTTTTATGTAATTGTAATATATTAGTAATTCAAAGAAAATAAAAAGCTTTTTCATTAATTTTAAGTGTGAATTTTTAAAGTTTAAAAATTTTACGTGTGAGTTTTTAAATGGAAGCAACCATGCATGATGCATATTTGTGAAAGACATAGAGATGGAGTTTTTCTTTCTTCATTTTAAACAATAGTTCTTTGTTTTAATAATTAATCTTAGATCCCACTCACTCAAAATATAAATTAAAATTTAATACTTGCACTGCAGTTCCAAATCATGCCTCCTCCCAACCGTAAGGTTTGGTGATTCATTTTACACAATACTTAATTAGCAAGTACCTCATTTTTTTTTTTAAAAATTTTCATTCATTTATTATACCTATTTTAATTATAACTCTTTTATTCAAAGATTTTACACCGCCCACCACTAATTACCCTAGATTTATATTTCCATAATCATCAATAATAGAAATAAGGGAAGCTTAGACAATGTTCTTGTATATATAGAACCCTTTACTAGGCCACATTCAAATTCTCAGCCCATGAAACATTGGCCCATCAAATTTTTATTCATAGGAAGCTATTTTGTTTGCTAAAGGTTCCAATCCCATATGGATCCATTGGTCCTTTTCTTAGGTATAATCCTTCTCTAATTTGCTCCATTTTCCACAGTTTTTAATAATTATTGTTGCATGAAAGACAAATTTGACATGAAAATTTGGAGAAAGTAGGTGCTTGTTTAAGATATGTTTAAAATTGAGATGATAAGGGGAGAGCTACAGTTGGATCCGTAATCTTACCAAAGTTGTTTAATATAACGTATAATAGAACAAATAGATTTTTAAATGTTGGCACCAACTTTAGAAGTTTAACATTTTACCTCCAAAAGTCTTTAACCTCTCCAATTTTACTACCTTTAACATTTTGGTCTCTCAGATTTCTAATTCTACCTTACTATTTGATTGACTATTAAATAGAAGTAGTTGTTTATCAAATAATTTAGCCATATGCTTTTTTTTTTTTCAAAATTACATGGAATCACAGTAATTGCAAACGGGGTCCTAACTCCTAAGAATCGTTTACAAGACAAAAGGCCACAGAAAAGAAATCAAAAGGCAATGAGAAGTCACAATATGTGAATTGGGCTTGTGTTGGTCCATTGGAAAGAAGACAACAGATTGATCCAAAAAGATTGGCCTTGAAAGTCTTGAAAGCTTTTGATTGACAAAACATGGCCATGGGTGACGTAAAAAACTGTCATTTTGGTTCATTCTTAACTACTGAATCTATCATCTTCAATGGCTGTTGATTGCTGCTTGCTTACAATTATTGAAAAGGTATTAACATTTATCTTTTACAGTAAATGTACAGTCACTTTAGCTTCTTTAAATATCTCAATTATTGAAAAAGCTGCATGCAACTAGCACACTTTGCTGCCGTGGCTTTGAGCTTTTTTACTCTTATAATTTAAATTTCAAAATCTTTATAATCACTGCAAAAATTTATTTATCAAGGTGGAGCAATTAGTCAATTCGACCATTCAATATATAAAATATTCAAATTAATATATCATACTGATTACTTCTTTACAAAATCATGGCAGACCTCCCCACTAACATTTACCCCTACATTTCTCATTTCTCATTCTTCTTCGTTTTTAAAATGGAAAAATAAAAATCTGGTTCAATTGGCAAAGCAATACAAAATGATACGGCTTGGAAAATGGGTTGGACTCAGAAAATTCAGAACAGTCAACAGTTGTAGACCCTATTATATTTGAAATTAAATTTTTTAACAGAGACCCATCATTAAAGAAAAATCTAACAGACCGCACTAAATTCCAATTCTGGTTCTGCCATTTCTCTCTTTTCATTTTCATATTAATTTTCACCATGTGATATGTCCCTCTCTATTTCCAGTGTAAAGTGAACCACACTTTCACATATCAGTTAGAACTAATCTAGCTAGAAGCCATGGGAAGCGAAAAAGCACGTCAATGAATAACATGAAACGTTAAACTTATAACTTAGCGTATATATAATGATAATATCTGCTTGATTATCGGTCGAAACTGTTATAATTAGCAAAGATTTCTGCTCCTGTGACTTGATAAAAATGGGGAAAGCAGAGGCAATAGCTGGTATAATATCAGCACCTAACATGTACGTAAAATGTGTTAGGGGGGTGCACACATCTAATGTAACTGAGTAACAGGGCTCATGTCATGCATCATCTCCGCTAGTAAGTGTCTTTTTAAATCAACATCTCTGAAAACTATCCTACTTTTCTTGTGGAGCCATATTCTTTCTTTACCCGAGAGGACTCCCATTCCTCTGTTTCTGCTTCTGTCCTCTGCCATTCTTGCCTTGGCTGTCTTTTTAATTTCCTTCTTCAAGTTTCAATGGCTATATTATCAATTAAGTGCACAAGATGTTAGGGACCCACTCTTCTTGGAGCCTTCATGAATTCCTTTTACCTTTGTGATAGATACCTTTGTGATAGATCAAGTACATATAATAATAGCAAATGTGATTGAGAAAAGAAAACCAATATGCAGAAATTGGGAAAAAAAGGGCTTAAACATACGCATTTGCACTCAAAAGAATGTACAAAGTTGGGGCCTTCTAACGTGCACTAGTGGAAGATGATGAATTATGATCCCCATTTGTGCAACACATGCTTGAGCTTTACATTTGATTGATTTTTTCTATTTTCATGCATCTCATTATAATAATTCACACCATCAGCTACAAATGATACTGTCTCCATTTTGTTAAAAGTGATATATGTCAAGCTTTTTGTTGCTGTTTAACTATTGATTTAGATTTACATACCCTTATCTGAAACACAGGCCATGGGAAAAGCCGGAAAAGGAAAAGGTCTCATAAGGCCTGGAAAAGTTGCATCTAGATTTGCTTTTTCAGTATTAGAAAAATCCCAATTACAAAAAAGGAGCTGGAAACCAACCAATCAACTAACCAACCAGATAGATCAACAAGATTATGCCCCATTGATATTAATAATATAACACATGCTACCCCATTGGAAATAGGGCGAAGGTCTTGAGATATATAGTCTTCACATTTCCATATCTACAAACGACCGTCGTCATCATTCAAAAAGAAAAATGGAGACATGAGGTTAATGGGACCCAAAGATATAATTACCACAAACAAGGCCATGTTGCTTCAATCAGAAGAACTCTCATATGTGATGATGCTGAAGTTGCAAGAGTCGAGAATAGGCCCCGTCGGCTCGGCTGATCAATTCGGAGTGACTGCCTTGTTCTACAATCCGGCCATCTTGTACAACACCAATGCAGTCCACACTTCTTATAGTTGACAAACGGTGAGCCACGAGCACTGTAGTTCGTCCCCTCATTAGCCGCTCAAGTGCTTCTTGTAGCACACACTCAGATTCAGCATCGAGGGCACTTGTGGCCTCATCAAGTAGAAGTATTGTTGGGTCCTTGAGAACAGCCCTTGCGATTGCTATCCTTTGTTTCTGTCCACCGGAGAGCTGAACTCCTCTTTCACCAACTGGTGTTTTGTATCCATCGGGCAATGCACTAACAAATCCGTGAATGTTAGCTGCACGGGCTGCCTCAATTACTTCTGCTTCAGTTGCCCCGTCTTTTCCATATGCAATGTTATCAAAAATGCTTGCAGCAAAAAGAGTTGGCTCTTGTTGCACTAATCCAATTTTTAGCCTAAGGGACTTCAAGTTCAGACGGCGAATATCCTTACCATCAATCATAACTTTTCCTGCATTAGGATCATAAAATCGCTCAATCAATGCTATCACCGAACTCTTGCCAGACCCACTAGCACCTACAAGAGCTTGGCTCTGGCCAGCACGGATTCTAAAGTTAAAGTCTTTAAAAACAATAACATCAGGTCGTGATGGGTAAGCAAAATCAACATGCCTAAGTTCAATTTCCCCACGAATTGTTTCTACAGGCTCAGCATCAGGATCATCTGGGTCAATCTTAGTAGAGCGGTCCAAAATAGAAAACACTGAGCCAACAGATTCACCGCCCCTAATAATCTCAGGAGCAAGACTAACAGTTTCCGCAACTGAATTAGCTGTTATGACCAGAACCACGAAAACCTTGATAACCTTAGAAAATGTTGATACACCTTTTTCAACGAGGTGAACACCATACCATAGAATAATTGCTTCAGAGGCATGCAAAGCAAGCTGAGAGATGCCAAAAAGAATGCCAGCAGTTTGGCTACGGCGAAGGGTTTTGCGTTGTGGCACCCGTAGCTGTTGGCAGAACAGGGAGAAGATCTTGTTTTGTGCATTAAATGCCGCAACAGTTCTGATATTGCTCACTCCCTCTCCAGCTATCATGCTTGTCTTTGCATGAGCCTTAGCCGTGTCTCCAGCGAACCCTTTGAGAGCAAGTTGCTACACAATGTGAAAAATAACAGAACTAACTGTCAGGAAACTATATGTCACAGTTACATTTGATTAAAAGCAAATTATGTGTCAATGAGTTTCCTATTAACATTAATTGGAGAAAATGAATGTGCATGTTTCTCAACGTCCAAAAAGTAACCTAAGATTAATCTTCCGTTAAACTTTAGTTCTTTTTTCTTCTTTTTGGACAAGCATGATTCAGTTTTGCATAGCTAAACAGAAAGCTATTTCTCGTTAAAGATTCATCAAGATGAACAGCTTCACAAACCAATGTTAAGAGACCACTGCATAGTGCCAAATCAGAGTAAACTCAATGAATGCTTCAAAGAATAGTGTTTTTCTACTAAAGGGCAGGTAGATGAATAAGCATTTATATATTTGCAGTTAAGTCCATTTAGAACTCAGGCTCTTTCCACTCTGCACACATCATGCGCACTTCAAGAAGCATTCGCCCATAATACAACCAAGACAACCAAATGCGGACTTAGGTTTATCAGATTGAAAACGAACCCAGATTCTGAGAGTGCACCCTGCGCAAGTTAGCAACTTTCACTTTTTTATATTCAATGCCCAAACCGTCAGACTGTCACCACTGACACCCCTTGTAAAAAAAAACCCAAACTTCGTAAGAAATAATTCATTTTTTCTTTAAAATATCATGAATAATTGATCACGGGTCAAGAATCTCTCGAAACTCTCACAAAGATCGGTGTTATCTGACTGGTAACGATAGCAAACGAAACAACAAAAGCTCATTTACCTAGGACAAACGCAACCCATTTCACAAAAAATCTGACGCAACTGAATATATATATACACTGTATAGTGACAGTGTCGGTGCCCGGTAAAAATCTAAGTGGAGAAAAGCAGCTCTGAGAGAAACTAGACAGGTTGAAATGTTGACTAATTTAATACGAGATAACTACGAAAGTAAAAATAGGTCACAGCCTAGAGGGATAAGCAGAACAATGGAATCTTAAACTATTTTATTTTATGCACTGTAATTTATGGTTTTATATTAATATTATTTGGGTTTTAGAAAAAGTGTGATTTTTCAGGAGTAAATGAAGTTGACTTATAGGAACACGTACATTTTTCATCACTGTCCTGACACGTATTTGTCGTTTTATAGAAGGATGCAGTGAAGTTACTAGATTCCAGAGATAAAAAGCAACTGACTGACGTTAAAAAATTGAATTGCCCATGTGCCTCTGTTCAACTCAAGTTCAAACTATTTACGGAATGGTAAAATTTACTTTTGTAAATTGTTTGGGATTTGAAACGTTGGATTTGAACAAGAGTAGGAAAAAAAATGGTTGAGGCGATGAGACTGAGCTTTTACCTGAGCAAAGTTGGCAAGGACAAGAAGAGGGTAAGTGCCGAGAATGAGGAGTGAGACTCTCCATTCCACTATAAAACCAACTATGAAGGAAGTGAGCAGTGAAGTCATGTTTTGCAGTATCACCGATATTCTGTCAGCAATTGCTGCTTTCACATCGGCAGCATCAGTTGCCAATCGAGCAGCGACTAGACTTGAGTTGTGCTCTTCTTCATCGAACCATCCGCATTCATTCCTCAGGATTGCTGGAGATAACAAAATACCATAAGATCATTAAAATGTATATTTGGGATAATGAGATTGAATCAAAATTATATGAATAATTGAAGACAGAAATGAGAGCTTAATGGTCTTCTACCTGCAAGCATCATCCTTCTTACTCTTGTAGATAGGTTCTCTCCCATAATACTAAAGAAGTAATGCTGTATCAAATAGGCAATAACAGCATAAAGACCAGCACCAATGAAAATAAAGACTAATTCTTTGCTTTTCCTTTCCATGGATGCAGGATTTCTATAGTAGAAAACCTCAATCATACAGGCCATCACTATAGCAAATGTTGGACCGATAAAACCAGATAGCACAGAACCTATAGCACCCATTATTGAATACGGCCATTCAGGAGCATTTAGCTTGAGGAGTCGGAAAAAGTAGCCATCAGGGGCTGGATTTTGGCGGTCAGTTTCTGCGTTTGAAACCATCTCTATGTGCCCATCAGCCCCAGTGCTGTAAGAGTAGCTCAAGTTCCTTAAGCTGCCAGACCGAAGGCTTAGGGACTTTGTTGACAATGAATGGGTTAAACGTGATGAACGTGTCCGGCGAGTTGATGGGTTTGAAGAGTCACTATTCTTCACCATTTCCTGGAATCTGATTAATGATGCATATGCCGCAGCCTTAGCAATCAGTTCTTCATGTGTTCCCGTCTCAACAACCTGTCCTTGCTGTATAACTGCAATTGTATCCACATTTCTAATGGTGGAGAGGCGATGGGCAACAACTACAGTTGTTCTACCAACCATGAGACGATCTAGAGCTTCTTGAACAATGCTTTCTGAACCTGCATCAAGAGCACTCGTTGCTTCATCAAGGAGGAGGATCTTGGGATTTTTCAACATAGCTCTGGCAATTGCAATTCTCTGTTTCTGGCCACCAGAGAGCTGCACTCCCCGTTCTCCCACCTGAATTTAGATAAACATGAGAATATCATGAAAATTTATTTTTGTGCATTGCAATGAGATTGGAGCATTGCCACTCTACTAAAACTCAAATATGAATGATTTGACCTTATATATAATCACCTGGGTGTTATATCCACTAGGAAGCAAAGTAATAAAGCTATGAGCATTTGCAGCAGAAGCAGCAGCTTCCACTTCAGCCATTGTTGCTTCTGGCTTCCCATAGAGTATGTTCTCAAGTATGGTGGTAGCAAACAATGCAGGTTCTTGGTTCACCAGCCCTAT
>JAWDEX010000022.1:937256-973915 GCA_035221805.1 Trichilia hirta
CGCGAGTCAAAAAAGAAGTTCATCATGCAGATAGAAAACAGGACTGCTATTAAGTATGCATGCAAACCTCATTTCCTGCTGCCTGAAGAGCACTAACTTCATCTGCAGTAAATTTGGCCATTGATATTGATTGGACTCGATGTGTGAATTCATGACTGCAATTGTTTAGAACATATACATAGAGTAAACATAGTAGCATAATTCTTTCTTGAACCGCCATCAAGAAATGAATCATGCTAGACATGTCAAAATTCTCCCAAAAAAGTGTATCCAAAATTATACAGCAGAGTGAGGAGGCATTCATCAACAGGACAATGAATTTTTGCAATTTTCGATATCATTGATTAAACATTCTAACCGTCCACGCGATGGATACCATATTGTTTGGGACAAATTTTGGTATGTCTAGTATTACTCTATGACAATACCAACTCGACCCTATCTGTCAACCCTCCACAGAGATGATGTAGAATATTTTTGAAATTATGCACCCTGACTAAAATATTTAAACTATGAGAATCAACTGAAAATATTCGCTAATAAGCTGATAGAGTTAACGACTTCTATCAATACTTACTGTAGTCCACTGCAGTTTGTGCAAACAAAAGTCAAGAACGTTGTGCAAACATATCGTGGCCCTACTAAAAAGAAAATATTTTAGACCTTGCTGATGCCTAAATTTTTTTTGAGCAAAAAATCCAGCGTACCACACAGATTTGACTGTTATTGTTGATATAAGGACCGTACAAAATAATATCTAACTTTGAACAATAACTCCTGGGGGCTACCTGAAATAAAAAAGAACAAGTTAAGAGTAAAGTCGGATTACCGGCATATAAACTTTGACGCACAAGTTAGTAGATTATTAAAGACTGAGTTAAAGAGAGACAACAGAACATGAGTGTTTAAGTTATTTACCGACCTGGGATGTTGGATTCAGGAATATTTACAGTGTGGGCTGGTCCTCGTTAGTTTAACCTCATTTGTCTCTCTCCAGATTTCAAAAATTATCCTTTTTCAAGTAGCGATTTCACCATTTATAAGACCTTTATACGTGTGAGCATCAGAGAATGGGAGTCTGATTAGACAAAATACGGCATGGTCATCCGACAAGTCCTTTCATCATTTTCTTATGTAGGACTACATTGACGCAATAAATGCCTGTAGTTTATAGGACAAGATGCCTCTTAATGTGATAGGATGCTCAAGCCGTTCTTTGGAAAATGCGCCTGCTTCTCTCATCTGATTCTTCCGTTTTTTAAAATATTGAAATTGAGTCGTTTCGATAATCAAAATGGCGATTGGTGTACTGAGGCGAGTAGATCTAGGTCAGGTTGTCCACTTCACAACTATTAATTTATAAATTTATAAATTGATCATGTTATCTCTAAAATCCGATTGATAACTTGAAAAAAAAAAAAAAAGATACGAACTTTTTGATTCTTGTTAATAAACAATAACGATAGATACCAAGTTATAGTAAACTGAAATCAACGTAAAATATCTATAAAATGTTTCTTATATTATATGCTTCTTAATTTTTTATATTTAAATATTATTGAAAATAACTTAAATTCCTCCCGGTGTCAATAGAATTCAAATTCTAGTACTCTTGTATTATCCAAAAAATTTTATCAATAAATTAACACCCATGACCCATGTATGTTTGTTAATTATATCAATTATGATTAATAAATACTTTAAGATCTCATGCAAGTGATAATGACACGTTTTATGAGCCTTAAGAAATGCTTAAATTCATAAGATCGAATATATGCATGAATGCGAAAAATTATCAAGTATCTTCCTCTTTCCCTCTCAAATAAATTTGAAACAAAAGATAGATTAACTAACCATGACTAACTACGTGATTTTTGGTAATAATCATAACTGGTTGGTGCTTAATTTACTGCTAAATTAAGTTCTATCCTTTGACCTCAAATGACAACAACTTTGAACAAAAATGAAATATATATATATATGTGTTAAAATCGATGGATGGGTGAAAAGTCTCATTGAATTTGCCTTTGAGAAATAATGGAGATCAGAAATTTTAGACACAATGATTCAAATTCAAGATATTATTTATTGCATTGTCTTCAAACAACCTGATATAGAAAGGAAAAGAAAAGAATATATATACTTATCTATGTTAAAATCGATGGATGGATGAAAAGTCTCATTGAATTTACCTTTGAGAAATAATGGAGATCAGAAATTTTAGACACAATGGTTCAAATTCAAGATATTATTTATTGCATTGTCTTCAAACAACCTGATATAGAAAGGAAAAGAAAAGAAAAGAAAAAGCATGCATCTTTCATATTCTGTCAGTGACAATCAAACTTTAGGGGCACTTTTTTTTATTTACATTTTTTTAAAGTGTTAATTTTTGTAATTCATTGCTGGATTTGATGTGAAAGCAATATTAAATTACATTAAATTCGTAATTTATATATTTCTATGTACAATTTTGCATATAAATTTGTAAATGACTCCTAGCAATTTGACATTAATTTTTAATAATTTAATGTTAAATTATTAACAAGGATGTTTCAATTTGTATTTTATAGAAATAAAAAGAAATTGGAAAATTTTTTGTACACAATTAATTTAAGTAATTTTTGTTTCATTTACAAAAGTGATTATAGTCACGGGTGGGTTTGCACTAATTGCCTCATTCTCTTATATCCAAGTTAGCAAAAAAATATTCCTTCTTCATAGAAGATATTAGAAGACAAATTAATTATTCAACATCAAGGGAAATAATTAATAAGGTAAATAAAAAATTGGGAATATTGAGTTAAGAATTAAACTAATTAAAGATTAAAATTATAACAACTGTTGTAATATACACCTGTGTTAATGAACGACGATTAAATTTCACTCAATTAAATTAAATAACTTTTATAAGAACAAAAATTTTTCATTTGCCTCTTAGAAAACTTTTCAGAAGAAAATTATGATATTTTACTTTTGAATATATATAAAGTACGGTTTAAATTGATATTCTTTGTTATATTCTATTTTGTTTTATTATTTACTAAATTATTAACTTCTATTTAATCGAATAAATAATTTTGAATTTAAATTAAGACAAAATTCTTCATCCTGCTCGGAAAATATGGCACAAAAGAAGGAAAAGTTGAAAATGGAGTCAAATGATAACAAACTATGGATTTGATTTTTGTCAAAGGAAGCATCGTGAGCACCGTCAATTAAATCAAACTTATATATATTAAATATATATATAATGTTTATGTTGTATTCATACACTTGAGAATTATTAATTTTCTTGACCAATTTTTTCTACCCTTCTTTAACAAGAAGTTTCAGGAATTTGTTTGTTTTATTTATCCTATTTAAAAATAATAATAACAATAAAAGAGAATTTTATTACCCATATATATAATTTGAATCGATTAATTGTGAAAATAATAATAACAATAAAAAAATTTAATACGTTCGGCTTAATTTAATTAAATGATATCTTTAGAACCGTCTTATTTAAGTCTTTTTAATTTTTGCACGTATAGCATACACGAAAATATATAGTATAGATTAAATCCGCATTTAAAAAAATAAAAAAAAAATGTATATCATGCAACTGAAATACCTAATATTCCTCAAATCACCTTACTACTCATACATAAAATAGTGAATTTTCTTTTGGTTTTGCACTTGATTCCAACTTACCGACAAAAATTTAGAAATAGTACATTCATCATTTTGATTAATTTAATTCTAATATGTCCATGTTCACGATCAGTGATCATGTGAATGAAATATAATATATAGTTTAATTTATAAGTTAACTAACCAACTAAATTCTAAAAATCATATGATTTTTTTATATGGCTTTGCTAGTGCAAGTCCTTTTTATTATTCGAGCTTATATAGTTACAAAACATAAACCTCTATATTTTCAAATACATTCTAGTTCTTATAATTTTGATCTATATATAATGACCAAAACTTAGCAGGATTAAAGTAGAGAACTAGAATGATAATCAAATTTAAGGCTGCTAAGTTACATAATTAAGCTCCTAATTATCGCAGCTTCGGGACTCTCGGAATCTATTGTTGATAAAAGCTGTGACAGTCGCTCACTTAGGTCATCAACTTCTTTGTGCAAACTTCTTATGTAGTTGCAGGTTTCCTGTAAAACCTTAGAAGCCGAAACCTGCTACCCAAATTTGAAAAAAAAGATATTAAGTCAATCTTAATTGAAACAAGTCATTTTCTTTTGACAATGTATAGAAATAGCTATTGATGTATGTATAATGCACATGGAAACATGTATGTTATGATAAAAATGAAATAATTATCATAACATATGGCTAAAGCTATGCACAAACTTTTGACTTCGTCGCTATGGCAATTAAGAAGAAAACGTGGGCTTTGATTCTTTCAAGGATCCATCTTCAACACTATTCAGGTCAAATGGCGACTTAAACTCCTGTGAAAAAAAGATCGGTCTATTGTATACGGCGAGCTCGTATATATTTATCGAGGAATATACGTGTCATGATTTTATTGGATGAGTGTACGCTCCGGATTGTCTGGGAGCTAGTCAAACTAAGGTTTCTAACTCGTTTTTCTACAGTTGTATAAAATATAATGTGATGCACAGTACATGTGCAGAACAAGCGCCCAAGCTTGATACATGGTTCGTAAAATTCTAAAATATTTTGTGAGTAGTCAGCCGGCCATGGAAAAATCAGTATGCAAGTGCAAAGCTCACATTTTCTACGAAAGAAAGGCGGGAAGAGAGATAAAGTCGTTTACCTTTGCAGGGCGCCTATCACGAATCTCGGGGAGGAGTTGCCTTAGCTTGGAAACAAGCTCAATGATCTGATCATCACTGATACTGGAAACCCCAGATTGCCTTGACCTTCTGCTAGACATGATGATAATGTAAAAGTGTCCTTAGAGTTTTTGTCTAAAATTCTGAATGTCACAAGAAGAAGGAGGAAGAAGGAAGAAAGAAGAGGGCAGCTACGTTATATGAATTGAAAAAATGAGAAAGTGATAAGAGAGTTATAAAGAGGAAGGACCACAATTAGAGGAAAGTGACCAGAGAAGAACACAGTGATGTTGGATTTGAAGAAGACAAGTGCATGGATAAAGTAGCCAGTAGGCAAAGGTTCATTTGGCTTTTTAAGTGAGAGAGAAAGAAAGAGAAAAATTGAAGAGAGAAAGATAAAGAAAGCAATATTACATTTGAATGATCTTCCTTCTATGTGTTCTCAACTTTGGGGTTGATTTCAAGTGGGCGGCTTTGAGAATGTGTTCGTTAATGAGTAAACAAGGTGGGCCTCCTTGTGTAGGTATGTACACGCAACTCCATGTGATCGTAGGGCGTTCACCCTCTCCTGTTAATCACTCAACTTCAATACATCATCAAATCACATAGTGCCACGTTTATATCTATAACATTGTGCAAAAACTTACATGCAACGCACCTCAGTAATGTATACTAATCGATCGATGTTAACTTAATTCATTAATTCATTAAATAATTAAGCTGATATCAATTGATTAGTCCAACTTAATAATATACGGTACATGCAAATTCTTCTCACAAAATTATGTGTATTAATAATTTTAGTCCGACATTTACACTTTATAAAATATAAATTTATTGTAAAACTATGTGTTATATAATCTTAACTTTATATGCATCATTATTTTGCCATAGAATCACAGTAAATCAACATTGTATAGCTCTAAACAATTTTATTTCGATACAAATCTATATTTTGTGAATTGCATGTATTTATTGGTAAAGAAAAAGGTATTATATATAAGTAATTTGTGGATGTGTGTGTATATATAATGGGAATAATGATCGTTGTCAAGTGAAATTGTCTAAATTATTAATTCATAATCTAAATTCTATTCATAATATATTATAAAATTACACCACATATGCAGTTTTACTCCATAATTTATAGACAGAGAGTTAACCGTTCTCTCTTATGTAAACACCTAAATAATTTTAAATTTGAATTTGACCATATATATTATGCACTGTAAAACCTAAAACACATGTTTATGATATGTAGATATAGTGTCATGTTCTCATAACGTTATGTAACTATAAGAATAATAATTCTACACACATGTAACATGACCAAACTAAGCATTAGATAACCAAAAGAAAGTGGTCATATACATTTTATTTTAGATATAATAATGTGATATGCGCACGCCATTGAAGACTTCAATTCTTTTTCCATCCCATGGAATTGGAACTAACTAGTTTCTTCTAAAATATCAATCTCTAAAATGGCGTGCTGTGATTGGTCACTATGACCTAATTGGAAGAGAGGTAGTTGCCAATAGCATGCATGCAATAAAACTTTGTTACAATAATTAAAAACTATATGTTATAATCTTATCATATATTAATGAAGAAACCAAACCACCCATAAATTATATAATTTTAATCTTATTCACCAAGATATTAAAATATTCTTGAGTCTCTCCCTCTCTCTAAATAATTGTTTGAATATCTTACTTGTTTTGGGACACAATTACGTGAGTGTAGCCAATTTGGATCATGTCACATGCCAATTTCCTCACACACACGACATGACACGTCATGTCTTATTCTAGTACAAATTTTACATTATATTATTACATTATTTTACAGAACAAAATTTCTAAAATAAGGTTATGGAGATTGAAATTTCATAGCTTTTGTCAAGCATCATCACATGTTATAAGAAACTTTGAAGACTAGTTCTATTTTAGATCGAGGACCATTCATAAATTTATTTTTTATTTATCTTTTTATTATTATTATCAATAATAATTTTTTAATTACAACAATATTTAAAACCACCTTTCAATTTAGCAGAACAAGTTCTTAAATTAGAATTATGTATTTTTGTTTCTCAATATCTTTGATGTCTCTAGATCTGTTATTTGATTTGATATATTATGGGGTCAGGTTATAGTACAGCGTATTACAATATCAATTTTTTCGTTATATTTTTCTTAATTTTGTCGGCTATTAATATATTGAATTAAATTAATATATATAGACATATTTTGCATGATGTAATAACCATGGTTGATAAGGCTAGCTAGAGCTTTCACTTTCATAGTTAAAATTACTGTTTACTTTTTAAACAAAAACTTTTTTCCCCATAGTTTTGAATTTGTCGTTCATCACAAGTTGGAATTTGTCATTCCATCGTGATTAGAAGAAAATTACCTTTCCCTAGTAAAACATTTTCTCCCTTATCATAAACTTAAAATTTTTACATTCTTATTATAATGATACATTAAAAATATAAACTATTCTTTTTATTCTCATAATTTTTTTATGGATATATTATATACAAAGAACTCGAGAAGTCACGTAAAATAAACACATGTCGATCTCTTCACATGACCAAAAAATATTAGACGACCCACCATTTTCTCATTGATTGATTAGTCTCCTCACATGTTAATCCATGTGGGTGTTTTCTTGTTTTTATTTTTATTTTTTTTTTCATATTATATAAATCAAACTTTATCAATCACATTTGATTGTGAGGGCATGCTATGATATGAAACAAAAGTGTCTTCACGAAAATCGTAATCCTGTTTATGATTTGATAGTTTCTGATTTTATCCTATTAAAACAGTTTATATATTCATGAAGTCGCAATCAATCATACACTATGTTAAAATATAAGAGAGAACTCTCGAACAAATTAGAAACTCTTACATTCATAGAATTATTGTAGATAAGTAAAATCATATTTTTATTAAATACAATATTATAGTATATTATATTATATTATATCAATTTTACTATAATTTTAGCCAAATCAATAAATTAATAGTATTTAATTTTATATATGATATATATTTTGGAACTTTGAGTCTGATTATCAATCTCCGACAAGTTTAATGTTGCTAGATTTTGTTTGCTAATACAGTGTTAAGCAAGCATTAGACCCTCCGACATACAATAAATGATGTCTAAGCATACCCTTACAATCCAAAATCTCATCACTAGTAATGTGACATTGATCTACTTTAATTTATTAATTTGTCTCAAAATTATATAATTCTTGTTTAATTAACAAATTAATACATTCAAGAAAAAAACAAATTAATAATAATTAATTAAATGGGTACATGTAATTATTGCTGTTAATTGCTTGCATGCTATTTCCCTTGCCGACCTCTGCTTTTAGTGGCTAACAAGGTTTGACTAATATCGACAATCATTAACACATATTCACATGGAAGAAGAAGAAGAGAGACTGGCTGCAAGTTTCTCTGACACACACATTGAAAACAAAAAGAAGCATTTCTTTTATAAAGTACAATTTTACGAAATTTCGTTCAAATTAAGGTCATTTTTTGTCAATAAAAAGGTTTATGCTAAATGAAAAGGTATTTACTTTACAGAAAGATAATTTTATTTTAAAAAATTATCCTAATTTACTTAAATTAAGTTTATTTACAGTCAAATTTAAATGTTTACTCTAATACTTTAACGATTTTATTGTGATCAGTTTATTTGCAGTCAAACCTCATATCTATTCTAATTAAAGAGGCATCTATCTTGTAGAAAGATAAATTTTCTTTTACATACGTAATAGATGACATAATTTTTCAACTTAAATGATGAATTAGAAAAATCGCAACTACGATATCAATCGGTAAACTTTACTGAAACATATGATGAGTTAAAAACTTTATTTACCATGTTGGTAGGTGTGGCATATTGAAATGATGATGCATTTGGTTTAAGCTTGTTGGTTTATATATTGTCTTAATTAGGTTACTTCAATTCTGCAAATGTGCTTTCACATTTCAAACTACTTAATTATGAAGATTTTCCCATTGTATTATCATTACTTGTACAAACATTTTGAATTTTACTAACCACACAACCCACATGACATAACTACCTTGTACTAATGGTCCTATTCTATTTTTGAAAAAATCCCATTTATTCTTCATATTTTCACTTTATTAAAATATTCAATGATGAAATTTGAAAATCATAAATTTTAATACAAGTTAATATTTGTTTTACATACTGTTTCAATATTCTTCATTATTGAAGAGTTAATAAATAATATGAAACACGCATATATGCTTATACATATTTATATTGACTTGTTCTCTTTGACGTTTTCTTGTTTGTAACTAGTAATCGTAGAATTTTTCTTAATCCTCTTTATAAAATATGGTTAATGGTATAGCAAAAAATCTTCTAAATAGGGATATGGAGACATAGACACATGGATGAATGTATGCATGAATGAAGAAAATATATATAAGAGACAATTAACATGATTAGAGGAGAAAATTAATATATATAAGAGACAATTAACATGATTAGAGGAGAAAATTAATAAAAATGGGAAGAAAATCATGTGATAATAAGATTAGGTTTAGTCAAATATCAAATAGTAAGCAAATGCACCGACATGATATGTGTGTGTGCGTGTGTAACTAATTAATTAATTGAGTACATGTGCATTAGAGTCCAAAACAGTCAACTATAGAAAGCTCTACTTCTTTGAAATGGGGATTCTTCTATCTCAAATTTTCTCCTCTCAATTATTCTAATTTTCCTTCTATTGCAATCGATTGTTTTAGAAAATTCAATATATAGAAAGTAATAATGCACGTATCATATTGATGAAAGTCATGGATACGGAGGATTCTTTTTACATTGTAGATAAAATTTTGATTGGCAAGTGTTTCGTTTTTTCCAATTTTTCTTTCTTATGAACCTCTTTTATTGAAGAATTTTAAGTGTGAATTTGTAAGAGGAAGCAATAATGCATGTTGCATATTTGTGAAAGTCATGGACATGGAGAAGGAGTTTTTCTTTCTTCATTTCAGACAAAATAGTTAATTTGAAAGGACTTCATTTTTTTTTTCAAATTTTTTCGTTCATGTATTATATCTCTTTCATTAAAGAATTTTAGGAGTAAAGCAAATAAAATTTTAAATATTCGCCAATTTATTTGACTTGAATAAGACATAAATATTTTAGAAATTTATTATAATTTTGATATGCTCTTCTTATTATTTAAAAAAGAAAAATTTTATAAAATTGAAAGACTTTTAAAGGTATCAATCAATAATGGAATATGAAATTAATGAAACCACCATATATCTCTGTATGTAAAAAATTATATAAATATCACAGCGTTAATCTTTTCAAAGATTTTCTTAACCATTCAATCTTAAAATTTGACTAATAATGTGCCCTAATTCTTTTATCTTTTTCCCAAGAATCGAGATAGTTGAGTAGGGCATGAACTCTATAATCTAAAGGCTAATAGCGGAGGCCGAAAATGTGAAAGAACGACTCCATTCTAAGTAATACATCCAACATGCATCGAATTCCACCCACCACTAATTTCCCAAGATTTAAATCGATGATGACAACTAACATCAACAAGGGAAACTTAGAGAAGCTGGTAGTGTGTTTAGTACTCTCATTTTTGAATGCCAGAAATTATATTCTCAGCCCATGAGATGAGACTTTTGCCCATGAAATTTTATACATATCTAGCTTTGTTTTGCCAAAGGGTCTAGCCAATTATGGGTCCATTAATCAAAACATTTGCATCTTCGGTATCCAACCTTTCAAGCTCCCTTGCCTTGGTCCTTTTCTTAGGTACAATTCCTTCTCTATTTTGCAACATTTTCCACAGTTTTTTTAACAATTATCGTTGCATGAAATATGAATTTGGCATCAACATTTTAAGAAAATTAGTTGCTTATTTAGGATACATTTAAACTTGAGATAGTATAATTTTTATTTATAATTCTCAGATAAAATCATTAGTTGTCTGTCAAGTATATTAGAATCCATATACCTTATAGAATTTATTGTTTAATATAAGGTATACTTACAATTAGAACTCATAGAATAAATATTTTCTTAAATGGTGATACCAATTTTAGAAGTTTAAAGTTTTACGCCCCAAAATCTTTAACCTTTTCAATTTGGTTTCTCAGATTTCTAATTCTACCTTACTATTTGGTTAACTATTGAATAAGAGTAGAATGTTTATCAAATAATTTGGTGATATGTTTCTTTCAAATTTAAATGGAAACACAATAATTTCAAATAACGTCTTAGGAATCTCGATTAGACAAAAGGCCATAGAAAACGGATAAAATGCCAAGGAGAAGTCACAATATATGAATTGGGCTTGTCCTGGTCCATTGAAAAGAAGACAAGAGAAATGAATCCAAAAAGATTGGCCTCAAAAGTCTTGAAAGCTAATGAGAAGTCACTACATTATGAATTGGGCTTGTCTTGGTTTATTGGATAGAAGACAAGAGAAATGAATCCAAAAAGATTGGCTACAAAAGTCTTGAAAGCTTTTGATTGACAAAACATGGGTGATGCTTAGGTCTTTTGTAAAGCAACTCTTTTTTGGTTCATTCATTAACTTCAACTGAATCTGTCATCTTCAATGGCTGTTGCTTATTGCTTTCGGTTTGCTTACAATTATTGAAGAAGCTAGCTGGCTGTGGCTGACATATACATATACATCAAGGTAGATTAACCAGTCACACCAATTGGGTTATCATGAAATATATGAATTACCCTAAGTTGGTTGGCCCAATTTTAATGGAATGCGTGCACACTAGTACTCCTTTAAATTATATTTATTACATTTTTCAAAAGACTAAATGAATTTTGCCCACTCTTAAACTCATGTTAAGAAAGCCAATAAACATTATTTTTACCACTAAATAAGAGTGATAGAGTCATTATAAAAAATATACCCTTTTTAATTTGGCTGATGTGTACATTTTTTCATATAAACTCATACATAACTGAATAGTACATATTGTTATTAGTTACTAAAAATATAAATCAATGCAATTATTAAAGTTAAATAATATAAATTAAGGGTCAATAAATATTCTTATGTCACGTTACTATAATGTAATGTTAATTTGTATAAGAAATTTATATTTTTCACATTTATGTTTTTCTTTAAAAGAAGAAAGGTAAATTTAACAAATGGACCGTTATCACTTATTCATACCATCCTACATCATCCTGATTACTGTTGTACAAATCATGTTAGCCCGGCCCACTAACATTTACAAATACAATTCTCGATCTTTTTCATTTTCACAAGAAGGGAAAAATCTTGTTCTTTCAATTGACAAAACAAAACAAAATGGTACGGCCCGAAAATTTTGGTTGGAGTTGGCATGGAGCTCAGAAAATTCAGACCAGTCAACAATTGTAGGCTATAAAATTTTAAATTAAATTCTTTTACAGAGACCCATCATGAAAGGAGAATCTACAACAGACCTCGCTAAATTCCAATTATTGTTCTGCCATTTCTCTCTTCTCATTTTCATGTTAGTTTTCACCATGTGATGTGGCCCTCTCTATTTCCGTTGCCAATTGAACCACGCTTTTACATCCCAGTCACATGCATCTAATCTAGGTAGAAACCGAGGGTAACGACAAAGATAGTCAAGCTAAATGACATGAAACGTTAAACTAGTAACTTATTAGCTTGATTATGGATCGAAACTGTTATAATTAAGAAAGATTTTTGCTCTTATAGCTTGATAAAAACGGGAAAAGCAAAGGCAATATCTTTATAATGTCAGCACTTTCAACATGCACACGAAAGTATTAAAAAGAGGGCGCACATATAATTCAACTCAGTAAGAGGACTGATGTGATACATCATCTCTGCTAATAAATCTCTTTAAATCAACATTTCTGAAAACTGCCCAACTTTTCTTGTGGAGCCATTTTCTCTCTCTGTCCAAGAGGACTCCCATATTTCTCTGTTCTTCTTCTGTCATCTGCCATTCCTGCCTTGACTTAACTATCTTCTTAATTTCCTTCTTCAAGTTTCAATGGCTATATTATCAATGAACCGTAAAAGATGTTAGGGACCCACTCTTGTTGGAGCCTTCTTGAATTCCTTTTCACCTTTGTGATGATTTAAATACAAGTAATAATAGCAACTGTGACTGAAAAAGGAAAACCCATAAGCAGAAATTGTGAAGAAAAGGGCCTAAGCATTTGCATTTGCACTTGCACTCAAAAGAATGACCAAAGTTGGGGACTCTAAAGGGCACTAGTAGATGATGAAGAATTGTGATCCCCATTTGTGCAACACATGTTTAAGCTTTACATTTGATTGATTTTTTCTATTTTTATGTATATCTTTATAATAATTCATACCATATACTACAAATGATACTGTCTCCATTTGCTAATAATTCATACTATCTAGTACAAATGATACCGTCTCCATTTGTTTAAAAGTGACATAAGTCAAGCTTTCTGTTGCTGGTTAATTATTGATTTAGAATTTAATCCCATACTCCCATGTGGGTCTTAAAAACCCAGAAAAAGACATGCCCTTATCTGAAACACATGCTATGGGAAAATCTGGAACAGGAAAAAGTCCCGTAAGGGCTGGAAAAGTTGCGTCTGGATTTGCTTTTTCAGTATTAGAAAAATCCCAAATACCAAAAAGGAGATGGAAAACCAACCAATCAACTAACAAACCATGGCTGATTATGCACCGCAGATATTAATAATATAACACATGGTAACCGGTACATTGGAAATAGGGCAGAAGTTCTTGAGATATATAGTCTTCACATTCCCATATCTACAAACTGACATCGTCGTCATTCAAAATGACAAATGGAAACAAGAGGTTAATGGGACCCAAACATATAATTACCACCACCAAGGCCACGTTGCTCAATCAGAACTCTCATATGTGATGATGCTGTAGTTGCAAGAGTCTAGAATATGCACCATCAGCTCGGCTGATCAATTCGGAATGACTGCCTTGTTCTACAATCCGGCCATCTTGCACAACACCAATGGAGTCCACACTTCTTATTGTTGATAAACGATGAGCTACGAGCACTGTGGTTCGTCCCCTCATTAGCCTCTCAAGTGCTTCTTGTAGCACACACTCAGATTCAGCATCAAGGGCACTTGTTGCCTCATCAAGTAGAAGTATTGTCGGGTCCTTAAGAACAGCCCTTGCAATTGCTATCCTTTGCTTCTGTCCACCAGAGAGCTGAACTCCTCTTTCACCGACTGGTGTTTTGTATCCATCAGGCAATGCACTAACGAATCCATGAACGTTAGCTGCACGGGCTGCCTCAATTACTTCCGCTTCAGTTGCCCCATCTTTTCCATATGCAATGTTATCAAAAATGCTTGCAGCAAATAGAGCTGGCTCTTGTTGCACTAATCCAATTTTTAGCCTAAGGGACTTCAAGTTCAGATGGCGAATATCTTTACCATCAATCATAACTTTCCCAGCAGTAGGATCATAAAATCGTTCAATCAATGCTATCACAGAGCTTTTGCCAGACCCACTAGCACCTACAAGAGCTTGGCTCTGGCCAGAACTGATTCTAAGGTTAAAGCCTTTGAAAACAACAACATCAGGTCGTGATGGATAAGCAAAATCAACATGCCTAAGTTCAATTTCCCCACGAATTGTTTCTACTGGCTCAGCATCAGGATCATCTGGGTCAATCTTAGTAGAGTGGTCCAAAATAGAAAACACTGAGCCAACAGATTCACCGCCCCTAATAATCTCAGGAGCAAGACTTACAGTTTCTGCAACTGAATTAGCTGTTATAACCAAGACCACAAAAACCTTGATAACCTGAGAAAACGTTGATACACCTTTTTCAACGAGGTGAACACCATACCACAGAATAATTGCTTCAGAGGCATGCAAAGCAAGTTGAGAGATGCCAAAGAGAATGCCAGCAGTTTGGCTACGACGAAGGGTTTGGTGTTGTGGCACTCGTAGCTCATGGCAGAACAGGGAGAAGATCTTGTTTTGGGCATTAAATGCTGCAACAGTTCGGATATTGCTCACTCCCTCTCCAGCTATCATGCTTGTCTTGGCATGAGCCTTGGCCGTGTCTCCAGCAAACCCTTTGAGAGCAAGTTGCTACGTAATGTAGAAAAGAACAGAATTAACTATCAGGAAACTGTATATCACAGTTACATTTGATTAGAAGTGAATTATACACCAATGAGTTTCCTATTAACATAATTTAGAGAAAATGAATGTGCATGTTTCTAAACATAAAATAGTAGTCTAAGATTAATGATCCTGTGTAACTTTAGTTCTTGATGTTTTCTTATTTTTGGGCAAACATGTTTCAGTGTTACATAGCCAACAGAACCGCTATTTCTGGTTAAAGATTCATCAAGATGAACGGCTTCACAAACCAATGTTAAGGGACCATTGAATAGTGCCAAACCAGAGTAAATTGAACTAATGCTTCTAAGAATAGTTGTTTTTCTGCTGCAAGGACAGGTAGATGATAATGCATTTATACATTTGCAGTTAAGTCCATGAAGAAGTCTCTTTTCACTGTGCAAATATCACGCGCTTATTAAGAAACATTGGCCCATAATACAACTAAGATAACAAACAACAAAATGTGGAGTTTGAAAACGAATCCAGATTCTGAGAGTGCACCATGCGCAAGTTAGCAACTTTCACAATATAACTAACTGCCAATATCATCGAAGACTGTCACCACTGACACCCTTTGCAAAAAAAATCCAATATTTGGAAGAAAAAATACATTTTTTTCTGTAAATTATCATGAATAATTGATCACAGGTCAAGAATCTCTTGAAATCTCACAAAGATTGTTATCTGACTGGGAAAGATAGTAAAAACAAAGCAACAAAAGCTCTTGCAACTAGGAAAAAAACACAAGCCATTTCACTAAAATCTGACACAACAGAATATATATACGCTGTATAGTGACAGTGTCGGTGCCTGGTAAAAATCTAAGTGGAGAAATGGAGCTGTGAGAGAAACTAGACAAGTTGAAATGTTGACTAACTTTAACTTTAACACGAGAAACGAAGAAAGTAAAAATAGGTCATAGGCTGAAAGAATAAACAGAATAATGCAATCTTAGACTATTTTATTTTATGCCCTGTAATTTATGATATTATATTAATATCATAATTGGGTTTAAGATAAAGTGTCATTTTACAGGAGTTAATGAAGCTGACTTAGAGGAACCACGTGCAGTTATCACTGTACTGCCACGTATTTGTCGTTTTATAGAAAGATGTAGTGAAGTCATTAGATTCCAGAGAGATCATGCAGATACAGAAATCTGACAGATTAAAAAATTGAATTGCCCATGTGCCTCTGTTCAACTCAAGCTCAAACCATCTAGGAAATGGCAACATTTACTTTTGTTGACTTTTTTGAAATTTGAAGTGTTAGATTTGGATGAAGAGTAAGATAAAAAAAAATTAAGGAGGTGAAAGTTAGCTTACCTGAGCAAAGTTGGCAAGGACAAGAAGAGGGTAAGTGCCCAGAATGAGGAGAGAGACCCTCCATTCCACTATGAAACCAACTATGAAAGAAATGAGCAGTGAAGTCATGTTTTGCAGTATCACAGATATTCTATCAGCAATTGCCGCTTTCACATCGCCAGCATCAGTTGCTAACCGAGCAGCAATTAGACTTGAGTTGTGCTCTTCTTCATCAAACCATCCAACTTCATTCCTTAGGATTGCTGGAGATAACAAAACAACACAAGATCTTGAATATATATATTGTGGATTATGAGATTGAATCAACATTATACAAATAATAGGAGACAAAAATGAGATTTTGATAGTTTATACCTGCCAGCATCATCCTTCTTACTCTTGTAGTGAGGTTCTCTCCCATAATACTAAAAAAGTAATGCTGTATCAAATAGGCAATAACAGCATAAAGACCAGCACCAATGAAAATAAAGACAAATTCTTTGCTTTTCTTTTCCATGGATGCAGGATTTCTATAATAGAAAATCTCAATCATACAGGCCATCACGATAGCAAATGTTGGACCAATAAAACCAGCTAGCACGGAACCTATAGCACCCATTATGGAATATGGCCATTCAGGAGCATTTAGCTTGAGGAGCCGGAAGAAGTACCCATCAGGAGCTGGATTTTTGCGGTCAGTTTCAGCATTTGAAACCATCTCTATGCGGCCATCAGCACCAGTACTGTAAGAGTAACTCAAGTTCCTTAAGCTGCCAGACCGGAGACTTAGTGACTTTGTCGACAACGAATGGCTTAACCGTGATGAACGTGTCCGGTGAGTTGATGGATTTGAAAAGTCTCTATTCTTCACCATTTCCTGGAATTTGATTAATGAAGCATATGCCCCAGCCTTAGCAATCAGTTCTTCATGCGTTCCTGTCTCAACAACCTGTCCCTGCTGTATAACTGCAATTGTGTCCACATTTCTAATGGTGGAGAGGCGATGGGCGACAACCACAGTTGTTCTGCCAACCATGAGACGATCTAGAGCTTCTTGAACAATGCTTTCTGAACCAGCATCAAGAGCACTTGTTGCCTCATCAAGGAGGAGGATCTTGGGGTTTTTCATCATAGCTCTGGCAATTGCAATTCTCTGTTTCTGGCCACCAGATAGCTGCACTCCACGCTCTCCCACCTGAATTTGGATAAACATGAGAATATCATGAAATATTTGATTATGCATTGCTATGAGATCGGGCCTTGCCATTCTTCTGAAAATGAATAATTTGGTTTACATATAATCACCTGTGTGTTATATCCATTAGGAAGCAAGGTAATAAAGCTATGAGCATTTGCAGCAGAAGTAGCAGCTTCCACTTCAGCCATTGTGGCTTCTGGTTTCCCATAGAGTATGTTCTCAAGTATGGTGGTGGCAAACAATGCAGGTTCTTGGTTCACCAGCCCTATCTGATCACGTAACCATTTCAATTGCAGCATTTTAATATCCACCTTATCCAGCAAAACTTGCCCTGATCACCAATAAGAAAATATTATTACAACCATCATGAAGAGCAACAAAATTTCAATCTTTTAACAGGATCAAAGTTTCTTCCTTACCCTCATTAGGATCGTAGAATCTTTCAATAAGAGAGACGACAGTGCTTTTACCCGATCCACTACCACCTACAACTGCAACGGTCTTCCCAGCAGGAAAGAAAATTGAAAAATTCCGGAAGATAATTACATCAGGTCTTGATGGATAGCTGAAAGTCACACTCTTGAATTCTATATTGCCGTTAACCTCAGCCAAACATTTTCCATCAGCTGGTTCTTGAACTATGGTAGGCTTTTGATTTATGATCTCCATCAACTTGTACCCAGCTGCTTTACCTTTGCTAAAGGCTCCAAGATTTGAAAAGGACTGACCCAAGCTCCTGCAACAACCAATTACATTATAATTAAGATCAAGCTTAACAACATCTCCAATGATAAAAGAATGAGAAATTTTAATTCAATATCTTACATTCCACCAACAATAGCAGAGAAAATTGCCGTGAATGCTTTTCCCCCATCAGTTACACCATTCCTGACGAAAACCCCAGCATACCAGAAAACAAGGGCCCATGACATGCAAGCTATTCCATAGGTACAACCCAACCCAAGACCTTTGGCCATGCCAGCCTTGTATCCAAGTTTTAATGTATTTTGTATTGCATCTGAGTAGGAATTAAGGGCCTTGCTTTCACCCACATAAGAGTAAACTGTCCGGGCTTGTGCAACGGCCTATAAAAATATTTAAACAGTTAGATAGATAAGACCTTTACCAGAGTAATTAAGTGAAATTGCACTGTTCATTCATTTTAGATTTTGGCAATATGAAAATCGAGAAGTTTGTGAAAAGCAAGGTACTACTTTGGGTGTTGCATAAGCAAGAACATCATTTCATACGCAGTCATCAAAGCATTGCTTACAGTTGCAAGTGCTTATCAGTTTAAGCACAAACTAGAACTAGAAAGAAAATGGAACAAACAATAATCAAACAAAAACGTAACAGCAACTCAGCAAAAGCATACACAATTCATAAGTACCATCATGCTTTGTAAGGCTAATAACACTCACCTGCTCTGCAATTATCCCAGCATTTGCATATGATTCCCGGCTCTTGGACGTGAGGCCGGTAAGAGTATATGCATATAAGCCTCCAGCAAAAGCAATACCAGGAATCACTGCTATACTTAGCAATGCCAACCTCCATGCTGACACAAAACCAACCACTAGCCCAGCCAGAAATGTAGACAAATAATGAATAAAATTCCCCACCTGAAATTCCCAACAAAAATAGAAAATATAATTAGAATTCTCATTCATGCAGTCAAACGGATCAACTAAGACCACCGCAAAATCAGAAAAGTCCAACACGGAGAAGGCAATGCGCACGTTAACTCAAGTCTTGCTAACTTACGCCTCTAAGAAGAACTGTTATGAACTTTTGGGGCCCGCATTAACGCATCACCAACAACCCCAGATGAGCATTTTTGCAATTTATCGCCACCCGTTACTAGATTTGGCACCGTAAGTAATATGCCACACAGTAGTACGCAAAAAAGAAATATAAGAAAGCGAAAATTTAAAAAAAAAAAAAAAAAAATCAGACCTTCTCGCTAATCGCATCTTGGACAAGAAGAGTATCTGTTGAAACACTGAACACAATATCACCAGTTCTTGCATCAGTGTCGAAGAATCCAACATCTTGTTTCAAAACTGCTTCCAAATACTTCTTCCTCAGGGTGCTTACTTGCCTCTCTCCAGTGTACATCCAGCATGCAATCTCTGGTAAAAATGAAGAAACTTTGAGAGTTAGAAATTGGTCCAACAGTGAAAGTGATGGGTCTTTGGTATTTCAGATAACGTTAAGATAGGAACAAACGACAAAAGACAGTTTATGGACCACGTGACCAGTCCGTTGTGAACTGGATACACGCGCACTATGAATTAGCCATGGTGTAACAATCATTGATCAATTTCAGCGAATAGTTTCCTTAAAAGCCCGACTAAAATGAAATGAAATGAAAATAACATACCAGCGTAGGAAGATAAGCACACGATGAGGCCAAGATATACAAAGTAAAGTGCATACTGCATTGAACACGAAGGAAATAAATCAGATCTCAGATCTGTGAAAAGGATAAAACGATTGATTTTTCGAAGTGGGTTTTGCAAAATTTTATACCTTACAAACTTCATGAGTCATCTTGTGTACATCAGTTTGGTTTTTGCCAAAACCATTAACCATTTCACCAAAGAGGAGGAAGAAAACAGGCATTGAAGAGCCATGAATAATAGCTCCTATGCTTCCAAAGATCATGAGAAGCCAATCATACTTGTCTGCAAATGAGAAAAGTTGAAAAAATGGCAAGCTTTGCTCTTTCTTCTTCTCTGCCTCTGGTGGCAATGTCTTTGCTGCTTCTGTTGTCTCCGCCATTACAAATAAAGCAAGAACAAAACCAACTTCTTAAATGGAAAACAGACTAGACTCAACTCATAATCTAAACAGACTCCGTTGAAGAAGAGATCTAAACTGATTTACCCATTGAAAAGCCACAGATCAAAGGACCCTTTTCTCTCTTCTATTGAATCCCAACAGCTAAGAAAACAATTTTCTTAGCGGTGGATTCAAGGGTCCAAACAACAAAGAACAGCAAAAAGAAGTAACAGCGTATGATATTGTGCACATACGAACTTCAAAGCAAACGAGAGTTTATATAGAAAGAGAAAGTGTATAGAAAAAGAAGAAAGAAAGAGAAACAAAAACAACCACTGGTCAAAGGAAGGAGGAAAAGGAATGAAATCATGAAGACGAACAATGAACGACGAATAAAATGGTAGGAGGGGAGAGAGTTTTATAGTGTTGTGCTTACTCGATGGCCGAACTGTGGGTTGTAAAAGTATCACATAAATTAATATTTTTTTCAATCTAGTTCAACTGGAATTTGTTTTACTGTGTCCGTATTTGTTTTTTTCTGCTTATTGTCTTCACCTTTGTGCCAAGAAAAGGGGTTCCTCCCAAAATTTTCTTGGAAAATCTACGGTAATATCTGCCTCAAAATCATAATAATTTACATTGGTTGAAAAGCCACTGACTATTTGAAACGCATTATTGTATATAATGCAATTATATAATTTTTTATCCATAAAAATTATAGTGATGAAAAAAAAGAAAAAAAAGAAATACAATAACTTTTATCAGTTCTAGATATGGGAGCATGCATATTCATGAAGGTATCCTTTTCAGTAAGTTCAATTATAAAATATGGAAGCATATTTATGAAACACACCTTCTCTAATTCAAATAACAATACATTAAAGATCATATATTAATAGCTTAATATTAAATATCTAAATATATTTTTAATTTTTATTTATTTTCAGAATCAAGCATAGAGAATTATGTTACAGTGGTATTTATTTAAACTTCTGTTAAACTCAAATTATACCCATATCCTATTCTTACAAATTTCTTTCCTTTCATGCATATGGAATCTTGACCTTTTCATTTTGTTACAAATTTGCAGAATCACCCGAACTAACTGACATTGCATACGTTCTTCTTGCATCTTCTTGCATATGTTCTTCTTGTCAAAATTTTTGGGAAATGAGAGAAATTATTCACTGAATATTTGTTCTTACAAAGAACCGTAAAAACTTTCAATTACCATATCTCAAATTTATTTCTCTTATCAGAAAATTATCTTTTTTTCTACTCAATATTCAAAACTAAATGAATACAATTTCCTTAATGTATAATTTTCTGCCTCCTCCTTTCCTCCTCTTTTCTTTCATTTTTTCTATGTCGATTTTATTAAAATTAAAAATAAGATTCTTGTCTTTGTAATACAAAATAAATAAATTATATAAACTGACACATGCATGGGACATTATATTTATATGAACAAGCCTGTAAAAATCTTGGACTCTACTGGCAATAATGAAACAAAAAAATTTATATCAATTTTACATTTTGATGATGTAAAAATTGAGTAGCAACAGTACTTTCCTGGTAAAATCTAAAGGGGACCCAATTGAAAAGGTTATAATGAATTTACTAGGTCCCAATTTCTGCGTTACATACCATTAAAGTTTGAGGAAAATAAAAAAATAAAAAAAAAAAATACTTGCCCATAATTGATAATTCTTATGGTTTTATAAATTTTGAATCTAAAACTAACTACAGACCTTAACCTTCATTATTCTATCGTCTTAATTACTCATAACATAAACAAAATTTTGATGAGAAAATTGAAAGTTAAAATTGTTACCATTTCTTAAGCATTAAAAAAACTACTTGTTTTTTATTTGATGCTAACATTTATCAATCATACATCTATTTAAATAATTAATAAATTTATTTTATAATAATTGTGAATTAAACATATCTTAATGTGTTATGATTTAGAGTGATATGGTAAAAAAGTTAAAACTTTTAGAAAAATCCCATTTGAGATTTTTAATAAAAAAACAGTATAAAACAATATATATATATATATATCAACCATTTAAATATATTTTATTTATATATAAAGCAAATTATAATATCACCGGAATTTCTTGAAGTGGTGAGTCAGCGGAGCAATTTTAGGATAAATTTTTAATGTATTTAAAGAGTATGTTAATAATTTAAGTCCAATAAAAACTCACACAACATTCTTTATTTATAAATTTATGCCTGTTTATAAAATTATGTATTTTTAAAATAGGAATAAAAATAAATAATAGATCTTTTAGCATCTTACTGTGAATTATATATACTTAGCATATAAAGGAAAATGAAATTAGTTACCATCAAACATTAAGAATATTAGGTAAGTTTCCTAAATGGAAGTAATAATTTTTCCCTTCAATCATCTCAAAATTGTAGCATCATGCACTTCTTTTATGCAATCCAATCAAACCACCAATTGAAAGAGAGTAATTCTTTCGTGTTTATCACCACTTATATGACCAAACGTAAATATCCAAAAACATTCCCATAAATCGTGCTTCAAGTCACATCCATGATACCATCATTTGATTAATAGTTTCAATCAAAAATATATATATAATTTATAGTTATTTTAAAATTTTTTATTATATTTCTTGTATATTAAAAATTATAATGTACGACTTAAAAAATAAATTTATAATTTTACCCATTATTTAAAAGATATAATTTTAAAAATAAAATAATTTTGGCTTTTTTTATTAATAAAAACAATGTAGATTGGGTCTAGTACTTTGATATCAAAAAGCCTATTTTTGTTTATGGCCCAAGCCTACCAATTGATATCCCTACAATAATTATGCAAGATACCATACATAGCTATAATTGTATTAGCCATTTCAAAATACAGAGAGTTAAAATAAGGAAAAGAAAAATAATTTGAATCATTTTGTTTAGAATTTGTATGCTCTCAAACCATTATTATAAATCATTTTTTTAGCAAAATCTTAAAAAAAAAAAAATTTTAAAAAATGTTCAATTAATTAAAGCATTAATTATATGGTAATTTTTGATCAAAAAATCACTATTTTTAATGATAATTATGCTTTAGATTTCTCCATAATTGTAAGTGGTTACACCCAGTAATGCATATTTAATTTTACTCACACTTCAATAAAATATCATGATAATAGTATTACTTGACAATTTAAATTTAAATATCATAGAAATTTTAATACTAAACTATTAATTCTAAGACAAAATTGATTGTAAATTTTGTTTTTTACTATTTGAGCTACGACTAACATTTAGCATCTTCTAAAGAATTGTGTAACCTAAACCATATTTAACTACATTAAATTAAATTAATCCTTGATGCCCCACAAATGCGAGCTTTTGATTAACTTAATTAACTCATTAATCATAAAAATTAATTAATTAATTGATTAATAAAAATAATATAGTAATTAATAGATGCTTTGCCTGTGCTAAAATGTTCTATCAAAGGACACAAATAGGAGGAAATTGGTCGGCTGTTCTTTTAACTTTTATGTGTACTTGGGCTTTTCCCACGGCCTATTAATATTACTATATTAAAAAAATTTAATTAAGGGAAAAATTAAATTAAGTACAAAATTAATTATAGAATAAAACCAAAGGTAATATTAAATTCTTTTTAGCACTAAAGGGTTCTTATAAATGAGTGTCTTTGGTTGTGTTGTAGTCCCATTTGGTAACATTAGATCTGTTTTGGCCACGTGTTTGGGTCCTATTTTATGTAATTATTTTTTTTAATTTAATAACCCTAAATTCAACCTAAGCATGTTACATGTTGATTAAAGATATTGTAATTCAAATTATCTTGGATAATTAATATATTACTATCATATAGATGTAAATTATCAGCTGACGGGTGTATTTATTTGATTATAAATATTATATATTTATAAAAATATCACATAAATATAAATTAAATTACCAATTTTAAAAAGAACAAAATTAAATTTTCAAAATTTTTGAATTATTGTAAAATATTTTAGGAGTTAAACCAACTAATAATTAAACCAACGGCTTCATAATTAGGAGCTGGAGTTGTTGATTATTAATTCAATAGTTAATAAAATAACAATTAAGGGAATAAATAGTAAGAAATGAAAAATCGAATGTTAGCAAGGGAACTATTTGGAGTTTTGGGTTTTGTTAAGATAACTCTTAATTAACATTAATTAATAATAAAATAAAATATTTTTAATAGTGTTTGTGTAATCCCAACTAATCCATAATCATTTGGTTGATATGGGAAAGCCAAGCTGCTTCTCCACACATTCTCAGCTGTAAATTTACATGCAGTCATTATTTTTATGTATGTGTGCTTTATTAGTATGGCTAGGAGCTTCTCTATTTTCAACTTCTACTTTGATGAATTTGAAAAGTGCTTTTTCAAAAAGTCCTTCTTTTTTAAAGGTAAAATCAACTTTTACAACACGTTTCCTCCATAAAATCCCTAAAATATTTCTCTCAAAAACTTAAATTATTTTTAGTTTATTCAATTAAAATATAATAAATAAATACAAAGATATTTTTAATTTATTTAAAACCATTTTAACAAGCATAAAATTTAACGTACGCCTTATATTTAAAATATTATAAAAATGAAAACTCAAAAATTACAATTAAAAATTTTAAAAATTATACAAAAGAATCAATTATATTGTAACAAGACCCTATTTAATAATTAATATCAAAACAAACTTCTAAAAAAATCTATGAAATGATTGAAAATTTCACTCCATTAATATTGTAATGATTTTATAAATCTCGATAAAACATCAAAATTTAGAGAAAATAGAAATGGCTCATACATTCCCCCACAAAACCAAACAACAAAAAAAGAAGAACCCACGTAGTAATTGCCATTATTTGGGATCCTAAAGTGGTCTTAATCTTAATTACTCAACCACATACATATTAACCCTTTTTATTTTATTTTATTTTATTTTTTTTTAATTTTGGTTTCATTTTTTAAAGCCATTCTTTTGGCAACAACGAATGATCATAACACAAAATTTGATTATCTTTTTGACATGTTGAAAACTAATCAATTGCTTTAGATTTTGACAATGAATTCATACCATGAAAGAAGTTAGGATGTTACTTCAACATAATCTTTTTATTATCAAAAGTATTAATATTATGACTTTAATTCCAAAATTTTAAAAAATAAATTTAATAATGGTGTTTTTTTTATTTGATTATTCATATTGAGAGGGAAATTCAACTATAAATCCCTTTGTCATTTTAAAAAAAAAATTATAGATTAAATAAATTAATATTTTTAAAAATTACACTTTATTTTATAGTTTGGGTTAATAAAAAATACAAGTACGTATCTATATTTTTCTTAAATATGCACACACCAAAGTATATATATATATATTAATTTGTATCCGTTACCCACTTCCATGGCCATGGTTTCCTAAAAGCCATTTCAATCTCAACAGAGAAAAACCATTATAGATTTTTTTTTTCCTTTGTTCAGTTCAGTCATCACAAACACAATCTCTTTTTTATTTTTTATTTTTTTTAAAATCTTTTTGGTCAATGAAGCGTCGTTGTTTTTGCTCTTTAATCAAAGTAAACTAATTTATTTATTTATTTCAATAATTACATTTATAAAATTCAACGATTGTTTTGCATTAAAATATCAAAATGGGCTTTAGCTTAGCCATCAACTCAAAGTCCAACACATATCCCTTATACCATCTAATTTTATGGGATAATAACAATTAAATCACTAAATATTAGAAAAATACCAAAGTAGAACATACTTTCTCTATATGTAACACATGTAATTTCTAACTTTAATTAACTTTTAGTTTCATATATACATTTTTAGGGTAGAATGATTTTATGTGTACTAACCCTAAATTACAAGAGAAACTTTATTTCTTGTAAAACTAAATTATTACATTTAATTAGAGACTGATCTATTATTTACTAAAATCCCAAAAAATAAGTGTTATTATCTTATTGTTTTACTATAATATAATATTATTTTAAAAAATCAAATTAAGAAAGAAATTTCGGTACATCCATACACCATTCAAATTAAAAGTGATACAGATAGTTTACTTTAGACCACCATAAATTGAAGTAGCGCGCACATTTTAATTGCTCGGATGCATCGTGTCAGCATCGTCATGTGATGCATATGATCTACGTAACTATTTTTCTTAAGTTAGCGCCGCCAATGCCCAATTGCCAGCCTAAATCCTGCAAAAAAAAAAATATTTAAAAGTAAATGCAGGCATGCGTATGACCATAAATTTTTCGTATACCCAAAAGCAAAAAAATGAAACCTTTTAATTAAATAATATTTTTTGGACACTCTTTTTTCTTCTTTTACTCTTTTTATCATCAAACTGTTTGCTAATAATTGCCGAGGATGGGTATATGGCCGCGGAGTATGGAAGTGGTGGATGAATTTTTTACTTTGCCTTAAAGGTATGATTGCTAAATAATCGTACGAGTTAAGGACGCAAAACCCATAAACGCTCTGGCTTTCATTTTGGGCTCATTACATATGGGCCCAAACTTCGTTGGGCGCTGGAGGTCCAAAAATTTCAAATTTAAAAACTTTTGACATAACGGTCAAAACACACAGCTGGATCCCACACATTTTGAAATTCGAAAATAATGACTATCAAAGCTCTATCCAAATTTTAACCGTTGTAGACGGCTACTTTCTCCTCAACTTCCCCTCTATAAATCTCTGATTTACCTGTAAAGCTCTATCCATATTTCACTTTCTATTTGTTCTTCTTCTTCTTCTTCAGTTGTAGGCGTCTTAGTATACGTCTTTGGCAATCCTCGAAATCTCTCGAATTCCCAATTCAAATCGCTAAAGAAATTACGCAAAAATGAGAGAGTGCATCTCAATTCACATTGGTCAGGCCGGTATCCAAGTCGGTAATGCCTGCTGGGAGCTCTACTGCCTTGAACATGGCATTCAGGTTAAATCTGGCTTCAGTTCTTCTTCTTCTTCTTTTTTTTTTTTTTTTGATTATTCCTTTTTTTTTTTCTGGGTACTGATAAGTCTTTCGTTGCAGCCTGATGGGCAAATGCCGAGTGACAAGACGGTGGGGGGAGGAGACGACGCCTTCAACACTTTTTTCAGTGAAACTGGCGCCGGCAAACATGTTCCTCGTGCTGTATTTTTGGACCTTGAACCCACTGTGATCGATGAAGTGAGAACTGGTATTTACAGACAATTATTTCACCCGGAACAACTCATTAGCGGCAAAGAAGATGCGGCTAACAACTTTGCCAGAGGCCATTACACAAGTGAGAATAAAAAAGTTCAAACTTGTTCGCTTTTGTGGGGTCAGACTTTTGTGTTCCTTACATATCGTTGATTTTTTTGGGGTTCATTGCAGTTGGGAAGGAGATTGTGGATCTGTGTCTTGATAGGATCAGGAAGTTAGCCGATAACTGCACCGGGCTGCAAGGATTTCTAGTGTTTCACGCTGTTGGTGGTGGAACAGGATCTGGGCTCGGATCATTGCTTCTTGAGAGGTTATCTGTTGATTATGGGAAGAAATCGAAACTGGGGTTCACTGTTTACCCTTCACCTCAGGTTTCAACCTCAGTTGTCGAGCCTTACAACAGTGTTTTGTCCACTCACTCTCTGTTAGAACACACAGATGTTGCAGTTTTGCTTGACAATGAAGCAATCTATGATATCTGTCGCCGCTCACTTGACATTGAGAGACCCACTTACACCAATCTCAACAGGCTTATTTCTCAGGTAACAAAGGGTCAGATTTTTTGGTACAAATTTGATTAGGAATTCCTTCATATTCGATTGAGGTTTTAAAACAATTTGCAGGTGATTTCTTCACTGACGGCATCTCTTCGTTTTGATGGAGCCTTAAACGTGGATGTGAACGAATTCCAAACCAATTTAGTTCCATACCCTCGAATTCATTTCATGCTTTCTTCCTATGCTCCAGTGATCTCAGCCGAAAAGGCATACCACGAGCAACTAACCGTGGCAGAAATCACAAACAGCGCATTTGAACCATCCTCAATGATGGTAAAATGTGATCCTCGCCATGGGAAATACATGGCCTGCTGTTTGATGTACAGAGGAGATGTAGTACCAAAAGATGTGAATGCAGCAGTAGCAACCATCAAAACAAAACGAACAATCCAATTCGTCGACTGGTGCCCAACCGGTTTCAAGTGTGGAATCAACTACCAGCCACCCACTGTGGTCCCTGGTGGTGATTTGGCTAGGGTTCAGAGAGCTGTGTGCATGATTTCAAACTCTACTAGTGTGGCTGAAGTTTTCTCAAGAATTGATCAGAAGTTCGATTTGATGTATGCGAAGAGGGCTTTTGTGCATTGGTATGTGGGTGAAGGAATGGAGGAAGGAGAGTTTTCTGAGGCTCGAGAGGATTTGGCAGCACTGGAGAAGGATTACGAAGAAGTTGGGGCTGAGTCTGCCGAAGGTGAGGATGATGAAGGGGATGAATACTAAGGCAGTGTGGGGAAGGTATTTGTTTTACTGCCAATGGGCTCATTGGGGGGTTAGTTATCATGATGTTAGAATGTATGTAGTTGTGTAGCTTGTTTTTGTTGCATAGGTATATGAAATACCTACATGTTTAATGAAATTGCTTTACTTTCTAGTATTACAAATTTTTAGATGTTTTAATTAAATCTAATTGGATGTTTCCTTTACTTGGATTTTTAGATGTTTCCTTCACTTGGATTTTTGTTTTGAGAGGTGCTAATATGCTAATATATATAACAACAAGAATATTACAGCACTTTCAAAAAAAATAAATATGATAATATTAGCGCTAGTTTAAAAGTATCTAAAATCATGACTCGTTTGAATTTTATATGAAAATATCTCAGCAATTTAAAATATGATAATAATATTTGCGCATCTAGTAAAAAAACATAAGGTCACAAGTGTTTATTTTTTGCATTTGTCTTTGTAATATCATCATTTTCATGTATGTAGACAAATTTTCACGTATTTCATTTTCTCAATAATTTTTATTTGACAATATCTCTCAAATAGTTTGATATCTCAGTTATTAGAAAAATATCTCCACCATATTTAACTAACAGCAACTGTTTGATATAAAACAACTATTTGATTTTTCATATTCTTGTTCTATTTACTGGACACTGCAAGGGTTCTGACTCAATTCTAAATGCCTGACAAACCAAAACCTATAAAATTTAACATCAGAACAGGTTCACGATCTCTAATTTGGAATTGGAAGTTGGAACCCTTCCCATCAGCGATTCAGCGATCACCCTACCCCTGCAGGAAACGAGGAAAATCGAGTCAGGAAACGAATCGGGCAAAAATTCCAACATATCCCCTCCAAAACCGGATATTCATGAATATTTTCGCGGGAATCCGATTAAAGACTTGATTTTCCTTCTCCCCTCCGTTTTCTCGGGAATCAAACAATAATGAATGATCTAACAAAACCGAAGAAAGAAATCGATTCTTTAATTGGATTTTCTCCGCATCCAAACAGCTATAATTAAATAAGTAACGAACCTTGACAGATTAAAAAAACATTTTCAGTGCGACGCCTGGAGAAGACTAGTAGCAGCCCTCTTCTTGCCACTAAGAGGAGAGCAAGGCAAGATCGGCCTGGAGAAAACGACGACGTTCAAGTATGATTCTTCGTAAGAATCGCCCTTCTTTCTCTCCTTTATATTGATTAAACAGGCTTCACCATCGACATGTTCTCTAAGAAATAATTCCTCCTTTTTAACTCTGAAAACCTGACTATGCACAAATTTACTGGTATTCTTTCCCCCGAATTTTGCCACCGATTTCGGAGACTCCTGCTCCGCCTCTTCCGTCGACGATGCCCCGCTCTCTTGATCGGCTTCAACCGCCACCTCCTCCGTTCTCATCTTTGTAAAAACATCTTTCCTTTGTCCGACAAGGCTTTGATCGAATTGAACAGAATCCATGGATTCCAATGTCTGGTTCACCGGCTTCACGGTCATGGCAAAGTGATTTTGATCGATTGTTGTAGATTGGAGACGTGCAGGGTTTATATATGTGACTGGGGACTAAAACGGTGCCTTCTGGAGGGGAGTTCAGTGTGGTCAGAGAGTCGTCTGGATGTTCGACACGTGTCCGCTTGTTGACTAGCAGGACATGTGGTGATAAAAGCTCCACCCAGAAACCGTTGCCGTTTGGTTAGCAACAAATTTTTGGATTCTTCAATTGCTACCACGTCACCAGGGTCTTCGGTACCACGTCAGAGTCCGTTCCGTTGAGATTTATATTTTTCACACGACATAATTATATATAAAATTAATATAATTTAAAAATCATTTCAATTATATGGAGTGTAAAAATCTGGATTGGTTGACACGTCGCATCAGATTTAAATAAGATTGTGTTGTGTCATCCATTGGCAAACAATTGGAGTGTTGCTAATAGTTTATGATTTCGTGTGTCATCAACGTGTCGTGAATGCGTTAGATCTAGATACCTTTTAGGGGAAGGACGGGTACTGATAAACACGGGTCTCGTATCCGCAACATCGAGGAGCAGATTTAGTCCAAAATGTTTAGTCAAATTTGTCCTGCGCGAAGATCGATTTTAATTCGTATGATATAACGTGATAAATAATGTCGATATTTTTGCCACGAGGCAGGAGGCAAAAGTTTCGTGTTTATTGTGGAACATAAGTTTGTAAACGTAGATTCACGAGGAAAACACAAATAACATGGCAAAAGCGTACAGGTCTACTTTAAAAGCATGATGAAACCCAATAAGTTTAATAGGAAAACGATGGCTCATTAGATAAAACTAATCTCATCAGCCAAAGTTGAATAGGTTTTGATTTGTGATAACATCATTACATGTTCTAATTCCAATCATCCCCCCAAAAGCAACAATAATATAACAAAACATAGATCAGCATCCACCACAACAGAGGTTTAGACGAGTTGACCAAGAAAACTAGCAAAAGAAGATGGCAGCATAGAAACAGAACTAAACGCGGTTTATAAGATTGAACCTAGCCAAAGGTTTAATCCTCATCCTCTTCGTCTCCATCTTCACCAGCAGCCTTCTTCGCAGCGGCCTTCTGGTTCTTTCGCTTCACTCTTCCAGGACGACCACCACCAAAGGGACTGGTAAGAGAGAAGTCAATATGTTTCTGGGAGTCCACTCTCACCATGAAAGATGGTACGTTGACAACTTGCCTCCCAACCCTGACAAGTAAAGAAGTAAAGCTCAAAACAAAAATTCTCTCAAACTGTTGTAGATTACAAAAAATAAACAGTGTAACACTGAAAATATTTGATCTCATTGTGAGCAAATCAAAAAAATATTAGAAGAATTCAGGAAAACCAAAGGCTGCCACTCGCTATGGTTTATTAATAAAAGATAGAACAAAAAAAGTGTTAGAAGTGGCCATAGTTGGTTGTTTGCACAAATTCAGCCAAGAGACAGCAAGGTATATCAACGAACTCAAGAAGGTTAAACCACAAAAGTCTACAAAAATGATTGGCGTTATTTTTTCTAACAAGGGAAAACTTAAATATGAAGGTCCCAAAGTTACCAGAACACATGAACAAATATGGGTGTTCTCCATGGACTAAAGGAACTACATAAGGCGGTTAGAGAAGACCTGCAAGACACCTCTCAACAGCATTTTTTGAGACAACTAAAATTGACAATTGAATAAATTCTCAAGCAAATACAACCTTAAAGTTTAAAGTTCCTAGGCATAATAAAGTTCACAGAAGTAACAAGCATTGATGACTCGTCAAAAACTACCAAGAATTTTACTAGTGAAACATTATTCATCTCATGTAAAACAATTACTGCCTGGGACACGTGTCACTTCAACTTAAACCAGCCTCATCATCACCAATACACATGATCACAACGTGTGTGACGTAGATATAGAAATAATTTTGTATGCCCCAGGAGGTAGGGAGATGAACACTTGAAAAAAATGTTTAACAGTTGTTGCATAACTAATAGAACCAAAGTGGGCAGAATTTAAACCAGTTCAACTATTCTTACATCACCAATTTGATGATAAAGGGCCACAAATAAAAATAAAGTCTTTTATTCATTACCGATTATACCAACCTTAAAGCATAGAATAATAGATAATGAAATTAAACAACTCCAGAAACATAAGGCAGCAAAGATGAAATTCTCACTATCATTTAGAACTTTCCATGCCAGAAACCATGAGCTGAAGAAAAACAATGCATTTTAAATTGATGCATTTGACTTGAAAGAAACAATTAACAGTTCATACCTGATGTGCCTCTGCTTAATGAGCACACGAGCATGGTGAATTGACTTAGCCATGCCAGACTTGAAGACAAGGGTTTGAAGGCGGCGCTCAAGGAAGTTCTCAACAGTCAGGGCCAAGACATAATCGAGTTTGTTCTGGCTTTCATCCAAAAGTCCATACCTGTTCATCCTACGAAGAAGGGCTTCACCCTCAAATATACGGCGTGGATTTTTCTCATCCAGAGTGAGAAGATCCCTTGCAGCATTACGGATACGACTCAAAGCATATTGAACTCTCCACAGTTCCCTCTTACATCGGAGCCCGTACTCTCCAACAAGCCTCAGCTCAGCATCCAATCGCTCCTTCTCATATGGACGACGAGGCTTCTTAAAAGTCTTCCCATCTAAACCATTCACCATTAGCCAAATTAATATAAAAAAAAGTACAGACAATAGAGAGACGAGATTAATCTCACAACTTTAAGCTGAAATGTAAACCCTAAATTCATAAAACTGGAATATTCCAACATGACACCAAAAAAAATTTTTCAACATAAATAAAAGATCTAGATAAACAATGTCTTTCTTAACATAATCCTAAACTACAAGTTATTCAATTTTCATAAACCCAAAACAAAAATAATCATAAAATTCATTTTTGTTTTTAAAAACCACAAATTTATTAACTATAAAAGGTGAGGATTCAAGTACTTCACTAAACTCTACTTCACATTCGAACATCAGTTGAAGATGCAGCAAATAAGCGACTTTACGAAAATAAGGAAATAAGAAGGGCATAAATACAGAAGAATGCAGCAATTCGCACAATCTATACATAAAATACAAAATTTGGAGTTCTCGAAGTTCACTCAAAAGTTAAAAACAAAACTGTGCCAACAGTTCAAGAGATCAAAATGGAAAGAGGGTAGAGAGATCTTACAATTGCGATAGAAGCTGACGTGCACCATGGCTAAGTGGGAAAGACGAAACTAGGAAGAGTCGAAGTGACAAATCTGTGACTATACAGGCAAACCTTATAAACCCTAATGGAATGTAAAATTTTGCTGGGCCGGGTTGGGCCTAACAAGTCTCGTCAGACTCATGAGGCCTGTTTCTCTCCATAATTCTACAAATTTTTTAGACTAAACATCTTGTTATAAAAGAAAATGTTAATCAAAATAATATATATATAAATTCGTTCACATTTACAAGAAAAAAAAAAAAATACAAATTATTGAACCCAGAAATACTAAACACTGGGGGTGCCATTTTAAACGACGACATGATTATTCAATAAAAGTTAATGTGATTAAATAGATTCAATCTTAAAAAAATTAATATAAATAATAATTAAGTTAAATTAATGTTGAATAATTAATAGTTGTATTGAATTCTAATTTAATTTTTTAGTTGTTTATTCATTTAAGATAATGATTAATTAATTAAATATACATTTTAATAAAAAATTAAATAAATTATAATTGTTTTTACATAAACTGTGTTTAAATAAATAAGTCGAATTTGTATTGACTTTTTCTAACACAAATAATAAATAAATTCTATTCATATTGACTTAAATAATAAATAAATCAAATTTGAAATGAGGCAAATTCAAATGAATTATCCCAATTGCCCCTACTAAACACCCATAAAAATCCATTGTCTCTGTAGCAGACCACTCTGCATACAACGTCGGCTCATAGTCGGTCTAATTTGCAATGCATCAGCAGGCATTGAGTCGAGTAATTGCTTTTGTGCAACATATTTGTACTGTCAGCAGATTATTAAAAATACATTAGACAGATGAATGCTACAAATACACCGTCTGCATTTGTACGGCTGCATCTCATTCCAGGAAAAAGAGAGCTTCTTCTCACCTTCTCTTTACTATACTTGGATATGATTCCGATGAAATTTTAGAAACCTACCTTGCAGAAGACATAATGCAGGAGATTAACACAATTCTGCAGATCAGACGGTTGGTACAGTGTATAATGCCTCAGAGTGTTGTTATGGTTATGAAATTTAAACTACTTAAACTTATTTTAACTCTAATTAAGAAGCAGAAAACATGTCCGTGATAAGGAAATGGTTTGATAATCTTCTGCATGCCCAAGTTGTTTTTTGGAAGGGAAAGTAATTAAATTAGCCAAAAAAATTAAGAATATTATTAAAAAAAATTATAGTATAAGAGTAGTGTTAGGAATATAAATTTTTTATACAAATCAACGGGATGTATTATTATTAATTAATAAAATATAAAATTAATGTAATTATAAAAAATAACTAATGAAAACTAAGCGACAACTAATATTATTATGCAATGTCAATTTTCTATCTAAACTTTGTATTTTTGACATTATTTACTGTATAATATATATTGTAAACAAATTTCATATGATAATACCTAAAAGATAAATTATTAGCATATGACAATTAACTCACTAAAATTATGTAGCATATATATTAAATTTAAAATTACTGTAAATATAAATTTTTATTATGTGACATGTTATATTTTTGCCACACATTCTAATGAAAAAATAGAATATATAAATTAAAAATCAAGAAAAAAACTTTTGAAAATTATTAAGAAAAAAATTGAAATGATACAATATAAACACTATAATATATCAAAAACCTATTTGATACAAGGATATAATGGTTTTTAAGCTTCAATATGTGAGATAAAAATTATAAATATCACCTATTAATGCAAAAATATATGAATCTCACTAAAAATTGTTGTTATACATACATATATTTTAATTTTAGTTTAAAAATACAGCATAAGCACCACAATAATAATTGAAACTTTCAAGTAATGTCAAAACGCAACCTGTTAAATGCATGCAATGAACCATGTCAATTATTCTTGGTAGAAAGCATATAAAGTTGGCTTGTATGATTTAAATGAGCTAAACCTCAAATTTCCAAATGGTTCCAATTGCTAATTAAACATTCAACAAATACACAAATATCCTATTTTCCTCAAAGATAACACAGTCATTCCGTTGTTATCACCAATTTTACTCTCTTATTGGTTTAACATTTGACTTTGAGTCATCAGAATCCATAGATAATTCATTACCTGAAACTGGAACAGGTTCTGTTTACAGAAACACTGTTATGGGAGCTGAAGATTCATTTTCTTCTTTCTTGGCTGTTATAGGGATTGCCAAGACATCCTTGTCGGGATTGATATCGTAGCTCTCAGGGCAAATTTGATCACTATCCGAACTCAACTTTATAAACTCTATACCAAAACCTGTACTGGTACCTGCAAAAGGCTTGTTTATTGTTGAATAAACTTGTGCCTTTCTTCCATACCGTAGGACTTTAAGATTCCCACACGTGCCCAAAAATAATGGATAACACTCTTCTCCGTTTACAGACAAACCAACCAGAACAATTCTACAACTTAGAAAGCATGTTTCTGTTTTCTTACATTGATGTCCACTAACAGCAGTCCACGTAGGTTTTACAGCCATTCAAAATCTTTAAAGTAAATTCAACCCATTTTAAAGCAATCAAAACATTTTTCTGATTTGTTGTGTACTGTAGTACCTAGTCATCTCTTAAACGTTTTCCTTCTTTTGCCATTCCTTAAATACTTATGTCTCCCAGTATAAATATGAAGAATATTTTAAAATTTTTAATTTAATAAATAAAAGATATTATGTGACATTGATTCTAATGAAATAATTTCTCCAGTGAAGATTTACTTTTCTTCTATAGATGGCAACTATTTGGAGCATCTTTGTAAAAATAGCTGACGTTCTATACAGATCACAAGGATAACCATTAGAAAATTTTCAATGATTTTTATAGACCACCCAAATAATAAGCATACATACTACATCTCCGTATAAAGGCCTATGTATTGCAATACCAAATAAAAATATTGTATCAGTGTTCCTAAAAGCTTTGGAATTATTTACTGCTACTGGGATTTTGCTTTTTCGAATTCTTTCTCACAAGGCCTAGAAAGTTGAGGTTTGATTTTTACATTGCGTTATGAATGTGTCCTGAACTATATATAGTATATGTACAATCTAATTTTT
>JAWDEX010000022.1:974015-987428 GCA_035221805.1 Trichilia hirta
CGTCACAGCCTAAAGAAGATTCTCGGACAGTCTCTGTCCAAGTCATCCCGCCGTCTGTTGTCATCATCCGGACCCTTCGGGAACGTCTTGGACCCTCGCAGTAAGCGCGTGCAGAGACTCAACCGCGCGTTTCTTCTGGCACGTCGCATGTCGTTGGCAACAACCATCAATTCGTAGTCTGGTGCCCGACTGTTTTCAAGTGTGGAATCAACTACCAGCCGCCTACCGTGGTCCCTGGTGGTGATTGGCTAGGTTTCAGAGACCTGTGTGCATGATTTGGAACTCCACTAGTGTGGCTGAAGTGTTCTCAATAATTGATCACAAGTTCGATTTGATGTACGCGAAGAGAGCTTTTGTGCATTGGTATGTGGGTGAAGGAATGGAGGAAGGAGAGTTTTCTGAGGCTTAAGAGGATTTGGCGGCACTGGAGAATGAAGAAGTTGGGGCTGAATCTGCTGAAGGAGAGGATGGTGAAAGGGATGAGAACTAGGGATATACTGTAAGGGAGAAAATGTAATTGTATTACTACCAATGGGGCTCATTGGTTAGGCATGCAACTTAGTGTTTGACTTAGTGTTTTGTTGCATCAGGTACACGAATGCCTGCATGTTTACTTATATAGCTTGACCTTCTAGATGCAAATTGCGATTTTGATGATTTCTTACACTAATGTCTTGAGAGGAGGATCGATTTATATTAAGGGACAAAAAATGGCTTGATTTTTGAATCCTATAACGGAAATGGGAGAATGGGAAATGTGTAACAAAAAATGGGAAATGTGTGTGAGGTGGATTTATTTTATGAGTAAATTCTTTTGACAACATTTTCAACATAAAACAAGATTATGTTATATAAATTTTCTTATATATATATAAACAAGTAAAATAAAATTTTTAAGCTTATCAGGTAAGCTACTCAGTATATTCTCATTTTTAAATTGTAATATATCTGTTACAATTTAACAGATATTGTAAGTATTATTTGATACAAGTGATAATATATAAATCTTATTATATATTATTATTTGTATATATAATAATATATTATTATTATTATTATTTATTTGTCTAGTCTTAATAATAATATCTTATTATTTGTACATTAATATTATTAATATATTTAATAATTTCTATCTGCAGAAGGGTTATTAACTAGACAAATATCTCAATAATTTAACTAAACAAGTATCACAATAATTTATTAGAATAATATAAACATAGATCATATAATTAACGAAGCGGTCATTCTATATTTACGCAAACTAACAGCAACTGTATGATCAAACATCAAACATATACACACACAGTTTCATCTTCATGGAAATTGGAATTTTTTTTCTTCCACTTATTCTATTTGCTTGTTTACTGTACACGGCAAGTATTTATCTCCTGCTTTCTGACTCGGTTCTAATTCCCTAACAAACCATCAAAGCCTACAAAATTTAAACATCATCACAAGAACAACTTTGAACTCCAGAGATTCACGTTCTCGAACTTGGAATTGGACGTTGGAACCCTTTCCATCAGCGAGCAGCCTGCTCCTGCAAGAAACATAGGAAAATCGGGTCAGGATACTAATCGGGTCATAATTCTGACACACCCGCCCAACCGAATATTCATGAACATTTTCGCGGGAATCCGATTAAAGATTCGATCTTCCTTTGTCCCTCGCTTCTTGGAAACCAAACAATAGCAACGGATCTAAAAAAACCGAAGAAAGAAATCGAATCTTTAATTGGATTTCTTAGCATCCAAACGCCGATGATTAATGAGCAACGAACCTTGACAGATTGACAAACTTTTTCAGTGCGAGGTGGTCTGCAGACTAGTGGTAGGTAGTCGTCTTACCACTTAGAGGAGAGCAGGGTAAGAGCGACCTGGCAAAAACGACGATGTTTACGTGTGATTTTTGGTAAGAATCACATTTTTTTCTCTCTTTCTTTTTGCTTAAACAACCATCACCATCGATATCTTCTCTAAGAAACAAGTCCTCTTCTTTAACTCTCAAAACTTGACTATGTACAAATTTGCCGAACTTCTTGTTACCGAATTTCGCCACCGATTTCGGAGACTCCTGATCTGCCTCTTCCGTCGACGATCCTCCGCTCTCCTGATCAGCTTCGACCTCCATCTCCTCGGTTCTTACCTCTGGAAAAACAGCCTTCCTTCCTCCTCCGACGCTTTGATCGAATTGAACGGCATCCGTGGACACGAATGTCTGTCTTCCCGGCTTCACAGTCATGGTCCAGAAATTTCATTGATTGTTGGAGTGTGGAGACGTGTAGGGTTTATATACGTGATCGAGGACTAAAACCTTACGTTCTGGAATAGAGTTCCGTGAGGGGAGATAGTGGTGTGTATGTTTGACACGTGTCCGCGTGTTGGCTAGCAAGACGTGGTGATGAAAACTCAGGCCAGAAACCGTCGCCGCTTGGCTAGCAACAAATTCTAGGATTCTTAATTGCTGCCTCGTCACCAGCGTTTCCAGTGCCAGGTCAGAGTCCGTTCGGTTGGGATACTAAATATTTTTTAAAAATAAATAATTATTTACTAAATTAAAATAAATTATATATAAAAAATTAAAAACCATCTGCTTTGGAAAATCTGGATTGGTTCCCATGTCACATCAGATCTTAAACAAGATTGTGTTGTGTCATCAACTGGCAAATAATTGAGTGTTGAAAATAGTTACGATTTCATGTGTCATCCGCGTGTCGTGTGGAAATGATATCTGGCTACCTGTGGGGGCCAGGACAGTTATTGGTTAACACGTGTCCGCATCTGTTTGACTGAGGGGAAGATATATTTCAAAGGTTCATTCAAATTTGTCCAGCGAGAAGGTCGTTAAAAAATGAAAGATTCTCTCTCCAAAATGGTGGTATGATTCGATTTGCACAGCGACGTTCTTGCCAGGATGCAGGAGGCAAAGTTTCTTCTGGAATAGAGTCTGTAAACGTAGATTCATGACTCATGATAAAAATACAAATTACATGGCATACTCAATTTAATTAAAAGAAAATTATCTATAACAATTAGTGATTTTATTGTATGGTGTCAAATTCTAAAGCCAATGAAACATAAGTTGATCTTCAACTTATGAAGTTTGATCTTAATGAAGTAAACTCCAGTTTGTATTTGTATATAAACCACAATAATATAACGTATGAAGTTTGATCTTAATGAAGTAAACTCCAGTTTGTATTTGTATATAAACCACAATAATATATATTGGAAAGGAGTAAAGGACAGCTGTGAAGTGCTTAAAGAGATTTGGCAAGAAGACATAGGTCTACTTTAAAAGCATGCTGAAACCGACGATGATGGTTTTCATTTGATACAACTTATCTTACCACATAGTTGTAAAGGTTTTGAATTGAAATAACACATATATGTTCTTATTCAAATCATAAAAAAAAAAGAAAAGAAAAGAAAAGAAAAAGAAAAAGAAATAACAAATCATATACCAGCATCCACTACAATAGAGGTTTACAAAAGCTAATCAAGAAAACTAGTAAAAGAAGACGGCAGGCATACAAATATTATTAAAAACGGTTTATAAGATTGAACCTATGCAAAGGTTTAATCCTCATCCTCTTCGTCTCCATCTCCACCAGCAGCCTTCTTGGCAGCTGCCTTCTGGTTCCTTCGCTTCACTCTTCCAGGACGACCACCACCAAAGGGACTGGTAAGAGAGAAGTCAATATGTTTCTGGGAGTCCACTCTCACCATGAAAGATGGTACATTAACAACTTGCCTCCCCACCCTGACAAGAAAAGAGGTAAAGCTCAAAGCACAAATTCTCGTTGTAGATTACATAAAATTGAGTACATCTAATGACAAGTGCAACGCTGAAAACTTTTGATCTCATTATAAGCAAATAAAATATTATAAGACTTCAAGAAAACCAGAAACTACCACTCACTATAATTTGTTAAATAAAAAGAGAAAAGAAATGTTAGAAGTGGCCACAGTTCGTCTTTTGCAATGGATCAGCGCAGAGACAGCACAGTATAGCCACAAACTAAAGAAAGTTAAACTACAAAAGGTTAAAAAAATGATTGGCGTTACTTTTTCAACAAGGGAAAAATTAAATATGAAGGTCCAAGAGTTACCAGAACACATGAACAAACATTGGTGCTCTACAAAGACTAAAAGAACTACATAAAGCAACTTCAAAAGACCTGCAAGACACCCTCTCAAAAATTTTTTTTGAGACAACTAACATCAATGGTCGAATAAATTCTCAAACAACCTTAAAGTTTAAAATTCAAGGCATAATAAAGTTCACAATAGTAACAAACCTTGATGACTTGTTAACAACTAACAGGAATTTTAAGTGAAACATAACTAGCATTACAATATATAAGAGTAGAACCCAACTTAAGTGTAAACAATTGGCATATTAATCTCATGTAAAACAATTAATGCCTAGAACACATTCAATTCAACTTCAACCAGCCTCATACACACTCAATCCGAACCCAAGTGATGTAGATTTAGAAACATTGTTTTGTATGCCCCAGTAGGCAGATGAACACTTGCCAAAAAATGTTTAATAATTGTTGCCAATGGAACTGAAGTAGGCAGAATTTAAACCAGTTAAACTATCCTTACATCACCAATTTGATGATAAAAGGCCACAAATAAAAGCACACACTCAGTTATTCATTCCTGATAATACCAACCTAAAGCACAGAATGATAGATAAAAAATTTTAGAACTCCAGAAACACAAGGCAGCAAAGATGAAATTCTAACTATCATTAGCACAACTATGGGCTGAAGAAAAATATGCATCTTAAACTGATGCATTTGTCCTGAAACAAATAATTGATAGCTGATACCTGATGTGCCTCTGCTTAATGAGTACACGAGCATGATGGATTGACTTAGCCATGCCAGACTTGAAGACAAGGGTTTGAAGGCGGCGCTCAAGGAAGTTCTCAACAGTCAGAGCCAAGACATAATCGAGTTTGTTCTGGCTCTCATCCAAAAGTCCATACCTGTTCATCCTACGAAGAAGGGCTTCACCCTCAAAAATACGGCGAGGATTTTTCTCATCCAGAGTGAGAAGGTCCCTTGCAGCATTACGAATACGACTCAGAGCATATTGAACTCTCCACAACTCCCTCTTACATCGGAGCCCATACTCTCCGACAAGCCTCAGCTCAGCATCCAACCGTTCCTTCTCATATGGACGGCGAGGCTTCTTGAAAGTCTTCCCATCTATACCATTCACCATGTGGCAAATTAATAAATAGAGAAAATAGTATAGACAATAGACAGATAAAATGAATCTCAAAACTTCAACCTGAAATGTAAACCCTAAATTTATAAAACTATAATATTCCAACAGGACCAACAAAAAAAAAAAATTGAACATCATTCAAGATCTAGGTAAACAATGTCTTTCTTAACATAATCATAACTGCATGTTATTCAATTTCCAAAAACCCAAAACAAAATAATCATGACATTCATTTTTGTTTTTAAAACCAAAACTTTACAAACTATACAAGGTGATAATTTAAGTACAACGATCACTAAACTCTACTTCATTTTCTAACATCAGTTAAACAAACAACAAGCGACACTACGAGAATAAAGAGATAAAAAGATCATAAATGCAGAACAATGCAGCAATTCGCACGATCTATATACACAATAAGAAATTTGAAGTTATCGAAGTTCACTCAAAAGTCAAAATCAAAACTGTACCAGAAGTTCAAGAGATCAAAATAGACAGAGGGTCGAGATATCTTACAGTTGCGGTAGAAGCTTACGTGCACCATGGCTAAGCGGGGAAGACGAAACGATGATAAGATGAAGTGACTTATCGGCGATCATATAGGCAAACCATATAAACCCTAATGGATAGTTAAATTTCACTGGGCCATTTTTGGGCCGAACAAGTCTTCTAAAGGCCCGTTTCTCTCCATAATAGTTATGGAGCTAAATTACATTCTTAATTTTTTTATACTAATTAAAATAAACATGCCCACTAAAATGTCAAATCAGGTGGGAAATCTGTCCTACTTCGACTTGTTTATAGAGGTAGGTGCGTAGGTGACTCATATTCCTCGTATCCTATTCGGAGTCGACTAAATAAATATTTAAATTCAAATTAAAAATTATCAAGTTAAGTTCGAGTAATTTTTAGAGTCAAATTCGGCCCAATCAAATATTCATTATTTTATGTATTTTAAAAATAATAATATAATATTTTATAATTATAATTGTGATTTTACCATTTTATCCTCACCATATAAATAATTAAACCTAACCCTAACCCTAATTTCCATTCCATCAGCCGCTCCTTTCCTTCCTGCTGTAGGAAACCAGCAGCACCCGCACCTATCTATCATCCTTTCTTTCTGAAAATTCCGTTTCTGATAAATCAACATTTCACGCGGAGGAAATACAAGGTGTATAATCTTTGTTCTGAGAGGTGTATGATGGATCACTATTCGAAGGGAAGGTATGCTTTTCATCTTTAATTGCCTTCTACATTTCTCAGATTTTAATTTGCAACATAGATAATTGGATATGCCGTTGCACGGGTCTGCATGTATTTGTGTTTGTATGGATGCTTGTTCTATTATGCATGTGTTGGGCCAGTGCATTTTGGTGGATTCAAAAAAATTTTAGAAACCCGAGTTGCGATCCTAATTTAGAATCCTGTGTTTTGATGCCTACCCAGATGTCAATTAATTGCTTTTTGTTCAGTATTAACAAATTATGAGATGGTCATCACACTTGGTTCTAATTGTCTTTATTGATTTGTGGTTGTCCTGGAACTTGCATGCCAGTTCTGTCTTGATTTAAATCCTTCTTCCCCGTACAATGATTGGAATATTCCAAGTTATTGTTAAAATGACTTCTTTAAAGTGACAAAAGTTTTATCAGTTTGAAGTTTTTAAATTTTTAATTGTGACCTATTTTGTTAACTCATGAAACTTAAAGGAACTTTCCTGAAGGCTAAGATATACGTGGCAATTTTTGAAATTTTAAACCCAATTTTTCTTTCTGGCTTGTTGCTACACAAGGTTATTGCAGTGGTGGTTAACCGCGTTGTTGCTGCTTGTTTACGGTTGCCTGAGCTAGCTGTAATGCAATGTAGCTGCTCCAGTGGTTTGGTAACTCCTGCGTCTGTTGATAGGGTGTTTTCCTGCTGCTCCTGGGTTTGTTTGTTTGTTTGTTTGGTGCAATCCTATTGTCGTGTTGTTGCTCTACTGTCTCTGTCTCTGTCTCTGCTTTGAAATTTTGGTAGTGTAACTGAAATAAATTTTCTTATTTTATTTTTTAATACTTTCAATATCCCTATAATTTTAGTACATTTTGGTGGAAGTGTAAATAAATATATATACCTATGAATTCATGCACCTTGTCTAATTAACAAACAAGATAGTAAATTTCACAGAGTTGCATTAGGGTCGAAGAAGATGAAGATGAAACGATTGGAGTTGTCCTCATGGTCTGATCTTCCTGCGGATCTTATCATGTTAATCATTAAATGTTTTTGTTATGCCGATCAAATCCGTTTCCGTGCAGTTTGCAAGAAATGGCGAGTTCAAGTTTTGTTCAGTATGTTGATAAATTGCCATGGGCTATGGCGTACAATGCAGACTCATGCTACCTCTACGACCCTTCTCAAAACCAAACTTACATTGTTGGAGAAGGAAAAGTTGTTTGGGAATGCAAGATTACCTTATTTAAAATTCGGTTGGGCACTTGATGCAAGAGTCCTTTGTTCAAAACACGGTTGGGCATTCTTCTCTGAAACAACGAAAGGTATTACTTCACTTTTCTTCAACTCACCTTTCACTAACTAGATTATAAACCTTGTTTCAAGATTGCACAATCCTGAACGGTTTCATAGCACAGCTGCAACGTTTTCAAAGATTCCAATTTCTCCGGATTGCATGATATTTATGGTTAGGATTTCTGTTGGAAAGATTTGTATCAGTGTATGTAAAGTTGGAGATCAAACATGGATGGAGTTCTGGTTTCATGGTAGTTATGGACGGGTTCACGCTGTGGAATATTCAGATTCACATGAAATCCTCTGCTGTTGTTTCTTGGATGAACAAGTGATGGGGGCCTTCCATGTTGAGCAAAAAAATTGGGAATTAATTCATTATCCGAAACTTTCACATCAAGAAGAAAGCAATCTTGATGGCTATTTGTTAGAATGTGATGGATACATTTTCATAGCTCATTATGTTTTAATAATGTTTCTAAATTTTCTTGGTGGGCTATTCTCAAAGTTGATCGATCCAATTCAGAAATTGGGTTGATTGAAGCTAGAGATTACATGGATTCGATTGTTGTTCTTGGATTGTTTATCCTCCATCTCCATTTCGGTAGAGAAAGAAAGTGAACTATCAAGAATTGTCCATTGGCAGAAGAAGTCGTGTTATTTTGATTGCCCTTGTTTCTCTGTTTTTTTGAGGTGGGGACCGAATAACCTTAACCTAATTCCAGAAAGTCACTCGTTATGTCGTAAGCTCTATGATCATCGGGATGTTTGGAAGGGAAAAGTTAGGCAAACATGGATTTGGCCTCCATAATTAGCAGAACAGAAATAGAAGAGTTCGCGTATGCGTCTAGTTTAGCACTATTGGATATAAATATATGAAGAGAAAACATATAATTATATTTTTGAGATGTATAATTGAAAAAATATTTACTTTTTCTTGCATACCTTTCCATTCAATACATTTAATTGAACGAATAATATTAGAGTACAAATTAAAACTTTTTTTTATGAGTTCATGTCTACGAAGTGATGTAATTTTAATTGATTTTATATTTTTCTTAATTAATATTTTTATTGTAAACATGAGCTTGTACAAAGATTTTATATTCTTAACATAACTTATTTAGTGCAATAATAAACTGTATTATGAAATAAATATATTATTTTATAACTTTCAATTAATTTAAAAATAAAAAATATCAAATAACAATATTTATATTAAAAAGTTATTTTTACTAGTATTTATAAACTTTAATTTCAAATAAATTTATTATTATTATTATTATTATTATTATTAATCTTGAGAAATTAAATTATATTTACTCCAAGACTTATTTTGACTTATTTTTTTCAGAGTTTGGGACCTTCCAGGCATACTTGATTGCATGCATGGTAAATTAAAATCTAATGGATTTGATCATTAACTCTTAATTATATATTTGTCATATAATTTATATTTTTCAATTCGGATAAAATGTATATATGAATTGTGACCATAATATAATTTATTAATTTAATTTGGTTGAATTTTTTTTTTTTTTAAGTAATATCCTATAAATTATTTGACTAGCTCCACTTTAATACCACCCCTCCCCTATCATTTTAGCATACGACAATTAATTCACTAAAATCACGTAACATGCATATTAAATATAAAATAAGTAGGAATATAATTTTTTTTACAAATTAAGCAATAGTATTGTATATTATCACACATTCTAATTGGAAAATGAATGTATAAACTAAAATTTTTTTTATTTTTTTTGAAAACTATGATAAAAAATTTGAAATGAAATAATATAACAACTGTAATACATCGAAGACTTATTTCATACAGTAACATGACGGTTTTTAACCGATAAACTGTAAGATAAAAATTACAAATATTAAATATTACTATAAAAATAAAAAAAATTTAATTAAAAATTAGTGCTATTAAACATTGTTGATGGTATTTGCAGATCCGAGACTGATTCTTGTCTAAAGTTTCTTAATTTCAGACTCAACTAATCAGAAAACTGTAATAAAGCATGATCGCCTCGGTTTCTTAGCACACATCTTGATTTCAGAGGTGACTCCCACACCTCTTCTAAAAACGGGAGTTGAGAATGAGACTAACAACTACGCTGTTCAAGTAACTGTTTAGGTGTCCCGTCATGTTAGGTAACACCGCATACGGCAAGTTACAGGCACTCATTGTTAGGCCACACTTAACGTAAAGGGGTGGTGAAAAAGATTGATCCAACCATTATACCTACTCCTATCTAATTAAACTCCCGTTCTCCGATACTCACATGTGCAGGAGTTCTATAAAAGGCGAAGGCTATGCATATAGCAGGATTGGGATTCTTCTTCTTCGGCTGGACCTTATTCTTCTCTTGACTTAAGAACTTTTAGAGGACCGCTTTTGAGCAGTTGAGATAATTACTGTACTCACAAACTTTTCTCGAGTCTAGCCTCCTAGGTCGGTAAATACTAAAATACTCATAATCTCTCTTTTTATTTAACCCTGCAATATCTCACTGACTTGAGCGTTGGAGTTTATTCGCCAGTAATTCAACTTTACTCCTAACTCATTTTTCTGTGATTTTAGGTAACTTCCGAAGAGTTTTTACGTCGACAGTAACGATAAACTTGTGTGATGTGCTGAATCTTCCTTATATAAAAAATTTAGACATTAACAATCATATTTTGTAAAAGCGCAGCGTAAATAGCACAATCACAAAGGAAGCTTCTAAGTAATTTTAAGTTTCTCACAACAGGATCCTAGCCAATTCAATCAAGTGCTGATTGTTATCTGACTTTTACAGAGCTATTATCTTGACCGAGGTATTTGGGGAAGATTGTGTTGACAAACAAATCTGGGCACTGCTAATTTGAAGGCAGCCTTTGAGAAGGGCTAGACGTTTGAGCTGAATGTTTTCACTTACCAGATGTGGTGCTAATGCTATTCAATAATGCTGATAGGTCCAGTTACAGAGAAATTGAGCTGGGCCCACAAATATACCTGACCCGAACTTGCAGAGGCACCTTCAGTCTCTGGCCTGTGTTAAGTGGTGAATGCCCTGCAAAAAGAACACATTAGCAAGGACATAGCCGAGGCTGATACCTTCCTTGTCATTGACAAGCTCACGAGCAAGTCTTTTAAGGTTAAGATTAGCACTATGATTGCACAAAGAGAGTATGAAGAAGAAAATGAGGAGGCTATGGTGGGAACTGTGGTTGTACTAAGAGAGTCTGAAGCTGAAATCTGAAAACAACACCGAGAATTGAGGAAGACAAGAACCCAGATCGAGACAGCGATTGTGAGAATCCTGAAGGCAAGACGTGCTGAATCATAATAAACTTGTAGCAGAGGTAACAAAGCAGTTGTAAGTTGTGAGATAGTCATTTAATATTAGATGATTGTTCAAATAAGTTGTACCTTGTAAGACATGATAGAATTACGTTTGGGATTGTCGTGTTTTTGATGTACTTCAACAATACGTGTTTGGTGGCACAACTTTTTGGTGGGGATTATTTATTAATAAATCAATGATTAAATTAATAAAGTAAAAATGAGTTTTCATATACTATTAAGCAAAATGGTATTCAACATAGAAATTATGTTTATTTATAAATAAATAATTTTATGGGAGACGATGATACAAAAAAAAAAAAAAGAAATTATTTTTTTATTATTAATCTAAAATTTATTTAAATTAATATGAAAAATTTTAGTTCAAATTCGGCTTGTAACAAATTATAATAGTTAATATTAAATAAATCTCAGATAGCAAAAAAAAAAAAGAAAAGAAAAGAAAAGATTATTAATAAATAATATAATATAAAAATAATCCAAAAAATCTACTTACCAGAAGAATAAAATGTCCAACCTGCCAATGTGGGAAAGCAGGTTCATTGTTGTCAATGGATGCTGCCAGTTTCCGTCGAAGTCTCTCTACAATGTAAACGGGGCTAAATTCGTAAGCCGGGCTTTTAACTAAGGCAGGTTGGTGAGAATTTGTTTACTATTAGAAGGAAGGTGAGTGAAAGCGAAGAATTAAGAAGATGAGTGCTCCGAAGAAGAGGACGTTTCAAATAGAGGCATTCAAGCACCGGGTCGTGGTGGATCCGAAATATGCAGAAAAGACATGGACGATTTTGGAGCATGCGATTCACGAAATTTATAACCATAACGCTAGTGGGCTTAGCTTCGAAGAGCTTTATAGGTTCATTTCTTAGCTTTTTATGTTGTGCGTTTTCGTGGGTTTTTGTTTGTGTACTGTTAATGTGAATTGATTGACTCAAATTGTTAGATTTTGATTGTTTGGTTATTTTTGGGTTGATTTAGTGATTTTTCCCATTTAGTTTTTGGTTTTAAGGGGTTTTGTTTTGTGCGTAATGGAGCTACTTCCAATTTGAACAATTAGGTTGTGATTGTTTACTGTTACTAAGAATTGATTAAATTTGGTGAGATGATTATTTTGGTTTGATATGTTGGTTTTGGAATTATGTTTTTTAGTATTATTTTGAAATGATGAAGTATTTCAATTAGTTAACCCCCGAGCTTGATTTTGTGTCAAATTAGTTCTGGTAGCCGTTTAATTTCATATTTTACTTTAATTTGTTCATTTTAACCGAATTAAGGTGTAGAGGATGCTTAATGTTTTATTTGTTACTTTTGCTATTGTTCTTGAATTGGTAGGGTTTGAGTGGTGAGGAGAGCTTAAATGCCAGTGCAGTAGTAGTGGTGGGGGTGATGGGAACTGCTGGGAATTAGGATGCAATGCAAATGCTTGCAATTGTGAATTATATGCGTATCTTGCTACAGGTTTGAAGTTGATGGTTTTTCCCGGGGCAGTCGAGGTCAGTTGGAGACTGGGAGTTTTGTGTGCATGCTAGCTACTGTGCTGATCACAATATCATTGCCATTTAGAAGTGTTAAGCAGGTTTTCCGATTTTAATTTTTACTACTGTTGGCAGCGGTCGGTGAGGATAATGACTTTATTATCAGGAAAGCAGGTCTGATTTGTTTCACCTATTTACCATATTAGATCCTGTAACAAACAAAGATGGTTTGTGTTGTTAGGTCTGAAAAGCACCCTATATCTGAATTAAAGCGAGCCCAAAAGTTGGAAAGAAGAATGGAGAAGCTGTCCTGGAATAATGCTAGGCTGTCCTAGACTTTGGTTTTGTGAGAACTGTTCTCTTGGATATCCATAAAAATTCACTTGTCAAAAGTTTCAACGCCCTTTTGTGTTTCTCTCAGTGATTACTTAAGTGTCTTTAAACCATAGCTGATATGTTCTCAATCTGTTGGAACCGTATTTTTGTTAGTCGACACCGATTCAAACTTTGTGGATTTTTTATTGATGGAATACACAGTTTTCTGGGATCTGGTTGTCTTCTGAAAGATTTTACTGAGCATCGAGTTTCTTTTTTTGCATACTCAATGTGGCTGAAATGGTGGTTTTGTGGATATGTCTTTCTCTCTCTTCTCTGTCATATTCCCTTATCATTAGACCTGAAGGTTCAAATTGGCACCATCTTTTTACTAATTCAATTATAAGCTGATGCTTGCAGAAACATTCTTGTCTTGTTTCCTATTTTTTTTTTTTTTTTTTTTTCAGTTTTATCCATTGCTCTTTTTTTGTTCTGTATTTTTTTTACATGT
>JAWDEX010000022.1:1007376-1030766 GCA_035221805.1 Trichilia hirta
TCACTTTTTTTTGGTTATCTTATTTCTTTTTTTTTTTTTTTTTTTATGAGAAAATTCTTATACTCAGCCATCGTTGAGGCGGCCGGTCATATACGGGCCAAATATTTATTTTTTTGGGATACGTGTTCGTAAATTATACAGTACTTGTCCTGAATTAATTTTTATGTACCGGAATTGTAATAATAACAAGGATAAGATAAAATTCTGATTGTACCAAGTTTTTATATTTAAATATACTCCAAAAAATTCGAATTTACAAATATTCTTTCAGAATGAAATTACTGGACTACATCTATTATAAATATTCTCTCAGAATGAAATCACTCGGCTACGTCTACTGGATGCTTGGTGATCCAAGTTTGTATTGAAGTATTGCCACCTGGATGCTTGGTGATCCTAGTTTGTATTGAAGTATTGCCATTTGGGCCTTAACGAGACTTTGTAACACCTCTTCATTTCTTTCTTGCCTCTTTTTCTGAAGCATTTCTTCTCATTTTGCGTTAAATCTGAAGAGGATAATTATTTTATCTATGTAGCATTTACTGACTTTTTTTTCACGTAGCATTTGGACGTTCATAAGCAGAATCATTATGAAGGTCTCAAAGATCTTAGTATCCTGTAGAATTAGAAGTTTACAATTTTCTGGGGATGGAGGGTTTAAAGATTGGAAAAAGAGTAGCTCAACGGAAGGCAAGACGCATTTTGTGAAAAATTTACATGCATAATTAATGCTATATAGTGAAAATAGAAGTTCATTCACATGGAAATCTCCCCAAAAGTCAGACCCAACATCACATAGAACTGGTCCATATCCAAAAATGGTAACATCAAGTTTCAGTTCAAGAACAATAGTGTAGGAATTTAAACAAATGCATTGAGCGTCGTCTCCGTCGCCGACTTGAACGCCCCCTATCTATTGGGCCAAAAAAAGGATATGACACTGGTATTGGATGATGTTTGCCTTGTTGCCTAAAGAATCCCAGCAAGAAGGCATAAAATTCAGCTGTATGTTTAGTTACAGTCTTCTCCATCATCATCACCATTTTCCTCGTCAAAACGTATCATTTATGAGTAGTGTATTTAATGGGATCGCATCTAGTTTTTTAAAATGAAGGAAAAACCCACTTGCATGCGACTAAACATTATTTGAACACGAGAATTCACACATTCGTCACAAGAATTCATACATTCGTGCCCGTGAGTTAGATATTTAACCCATTACCTCCTCATCACCTTCATCTCTGCGAGAATCCTCTTCTTCACCAGCATCCTGCTACAAATATAATCATTAACATCCCATACGAACAAAGAATAAATTAAATGAAGCTCTATTCCCGAATATTTTATTTTGTTCATTATTCTAAATGAGAAAGGATAAAAAATTGACAAAACAAAAAATAAAAGGCACATAAACAAAGGTATTACATTGTTGAAATGCTTGAGAGGATTGGGCCATAAATCATCCTTAATAATTTCTGCAACCTGCAATTTGAAGGTCAAAAGAGAGCCCTTAATGAAAGAGAGAGAAACAGGTAGCTGTTTTGACACCATGTTGGATGATAATTGTGATAACAATAGAAAATTATTATAAAAGTAGCAAAACAAGCATTTACTCATCCTATATTACTGCAGCATTTGATATATTATTTCTTGGACTGGAATAATACACCAATAATAAGAAATTAATGATACACGACTGTCAAGAAACATTAAAAATATTCACCATCTTGAATATCAACAAAATTTTTCTTTTCACTTTCAGCAAACCAAGTAAAAAAGCTGCATTCATTAATTATTAATAAATTAGTTGAAACGATAAACAAATTGAAAGGAAAATGGAATCTGAATGGTTTTTACCTTCATGAAGTTGTTTCCATCACAGCCAGATGCATAAGTCATTCCATGATTTCATCAATTTGAAACATTTGAAAATAACAACCAACGGCCTCGGACAACATAGACTATGCACCACTTGTGTAAAGATCGTATCAACTGCCCTCACATTCAGTCATTACCAAAAGTAGAAAGCTGGTATTTGGGGAAAAAGAATATAATGACTCTAGGAAGAAGATATTACCTCTCTTCAGAAAATGCTCGCTTGTTTCCTTTTTTCTCATGATTGATCCCATTAGTAGTGCCCTTCAAAATTTCCGATACATTGTCATATACTACAAAAAGGGTGAAAATAGAATGAAAATTGCCAAAGGCAGAGTGTGTCGTTATTACCGTGCCTTCTTTCCACTTAATGGGAGTACCAGCTATCTTCGTCGTTCCCTCCTCAAGGAACGTAAATGTTTTTGTTGACTCTGTGTTTTCAAAATGAGGATTCTCAGAGAAATTCTGAAAGTTCCATGTTAAAGGAATATATATATATATATATTAGCAATAACCCATTGTAACATTATCAGAATACTGAGAAAATAACCCGTAAAAGATGGAGAAACAGAGTAAATAACGATAGCCTGGCATCTAATTTATTAAGAATAACATTGACCTAATAGATATGAGAATCAAGTGAGAAGCTTACAAACGTGATGCAGTACCCAGATTTCACATCTTCGAAGTCCTCGACATCAAGAGAGTCCGTATACTTGAAGATCTATGCCAACAGCGAAAGAAAGAGTGTAAATCTGTGCAATTACTAAAGCATTGATTCCCAATGTGATTAAGGAAGTTACATGTATTATTTAACATTATTCCTTAAGAGATTGAAATTGAAATTAAAAAAAATTGTGGCATTAAATCATTGGATTACACAAATATAAAGTTTTATTGAAACTCTTATATTCAAGCATGCTAACCATAATCATGCTTTAAAACATAAAAAATTTAAATTACACAAGTTTAGAAAATTGATCTTTTGTGATTACTTTTTAATATGTTTTTTAAACTTGTCAAATTTTTTAAAACTCTCTTAATCCTCTCAAGATGGTATTCAAACAGAATAACGAGCTTAATAAATTAAGCAAAGCAAAAATTTATCTATTTATAGGTATTCTCCTATAAAAAAAAAGTTATTTCAATTTTAGAGAATTAATAACAATTACCTGCTCTTAATGCAATAGTTTTTGAAATTAAAAGATCGTTAACAGGAGTTATGCCCATTAACAAAGAAATTAAGGGCCATCTTAACAATTATTTATGGCCACTAACTTATAATATTAATTGTCATGATTAACTTACATTCTCCCACTTGGTCCGCAAATTTCTAACTATAAGAAACAAAATACATGAATCATAGCGATAAGTTATTAAAATTAATAATTTCTTTTCTATGTATTACAAATATATCATGTTTTTAATTACTGCTTTTATGAGATAATTTAACTTTAATGAATAAACCTTATATTTATTTTAGGTCCCACAAAATGATCTTAACTTAATGAATAAATCGCATGTTTATTCTAGGTCTAATAAAATTAAGTTTTTTTTTTTTTAAAATAAATATGCACACTTTATAAGAAAAAATCAAATCAATAAAGTTTCATTAATAATAATATGTATACGTACATAAAGTTTACATTTTGGAACCAAGTCCTATTCGAATTACATGAATCTTAAACTTTAATAGTGGCAGGCCTTTTGTTAAAAAATATGTGATCATCAATTCAGTGCTAACGTGCTTGATGACCACTTTATTTTTGTTAATACATTCCCTGATGGATAAGGATTTGATGTCGATATGTTTACTTCAACTTTCACTTTTATTATTCTTAGCCATAAAAATAGCAGTTGAATTATCATAATATATTTTTAATAGCCTAAAAATAAAATTCATAATTCCAAGCCCAGATATAAAACTCTTTAACTATACTCCATGAGAGGTAGTCTCAAAACATGAAATGAACTTAGCCTCTATAGTAAAAGTAGCAATTAATATTTATTTAGTACTTCTTTAAGATATGGCTCTGCCTGCTAGCATAAAGATGTATCCTGAAACAGATTTTCTTGAATCATCACAGCCAACAAAGTTAGAATTTGAATAGTTAATTTCTTCTAAATTTTTGGTTTGTCTATACATAAGCATATAATCTTTAGTCCCTTAAAGATACCTTAAGACTTTTTTTGCAACCTTCTAGTGGTCTAAACCTGGGTTATTTTGATATTGTCCCAATATTCTAGCAGTAAAATTAATGTCAAGTCTGGTACAAATTTGAGCATACATAATACTTTTAACAGCTAAAGTACGTGTAATATTTTTTATTTGTTCCTTTTTGAGATTAATTTTAGGGCAGTGGTTTAAATTAAACTTATTTTTCTTAATAATTAATGTTACACTCGAAGAATAATCTTTCATCGAAAATCTTTTTAAAATTTTCTTAATACAGGTTTCTTGAGATAGACTTAAAATTTTCTGATATTTGTCCCCATGTATCTTTATGCCAATAATATAAGATACTTTATCCATATCTTTTATATCAAAACTTTTAAAAAAAGTTATTTTCTTCATGTAGTAACCCTTTATTATTAGTTGCAAGCAAAATATCATCCACATATAGAATAACAAAATAAATTTTACTCCCACTAACCTTACGGTCTATACATTGGTCCATGATATTTTTTTTAAATCAAATGAAGAAACAATTTCATAAAATTTTAAATATTATTGGCAAGAGGTTTATTTTAATCTATATATAAATTTCTTGAGCTTACAAACTAAATACTCATTATTACTGAAAGAGAATCTTTCATGTTATTTTATGTAAACCTCTTCTTCTAGATCTCTATTGACAAAAACTATTTTCACATTTATTTGATGTAACTCTAGATCAAAATAAGCTACTAATACTATAAGTACTCAAAATGAATCCTTTTTAAATATAAGAGAAAAAGTCTCTTTGTAATTGGTTCCTTCTTTTTAAGTGAATTCTTTGGCAACAAGTCTTGCTTTATATCTCTCAATATTTTTTAATAAATCTTTCTTAGTCTTAAAGATTCATTTACATTCTATAGGTTTAAACCCTATAGGCAACTTAACAAGATCCCAGATTTTATTTGTTAACATAAAATTCATCTTATCATTTGTAGCATATATCATAATTCAGATTGTTGACAACTCATAGCTTATAAAAATGTATTAAGATCATTTTTGGCTCTAACATTATAGTTAGACTCTTATAAATACATAATATAATCATTAGGTATAGATAATCTTTTGATTTTAGTAGATTTTCTTAATATTGTATCAATATTCTCTTGAGGAGTTTTTTATACAACTCGTTGTTCAATGTTTTTAGATAATTTGTGAACAACTAAATCTATTGGAACATCATCTTTATTTGGAATTTGATTATCATTGCTTATTGATTGAATATCAATCATTGAATAATTAACACTCATTTATACTAAAGAAGTGTTATGAATGACAATTAATTTATTAGCTAAAGTAAAAGGTTAAATTTCTGTATGATCAATCTCAAAAACTGTGTTCTGAGATTGATCCCTCCCACTAATCAAGTTATTTATGAGAAATTTTATATTTTTTAATTTTATAAATCTAGTGTGATAAGATGGATATAAAATATGTATCTTTTAGACATTTCAAAATATCTAATAAAATATTCATTTATAATTCTAAGATCTAATTTTTTTCATGTGGATTATAAACTCTTAATTTTGAAGGACAACTCCAAATGTGTACATGTTGTAAACTTAGTTTCTAACCTTTTCATAACTTAAATAGTATTTTAAAAATAGCTTTAGTTAGAACCCTATTTAAAATATATACAACTGTCTTAATAGCTTCATTCCATAAAAACTTGAAAAAATTAGAGTTGCTAAGCATACTTCGCATCATGTCTAATAATGTTCGATTTTTTCTTTTTATTACACCATTTTGATCCAAAAAACCAAGCATAGTATATTGGTAACAATTCCATGCTCTTGAAAAATCTCGCAAATGGACAAGGTGCTTATCCATCTTCTGTGTATCTACTATAGTATTCACCACCTCTATCAGATCTCACAATTTTTATTTACTTATTACATTATTTCTCTACTTCAACTTTGACTATTAAAAGCATCTAATGCTTCATCTTTATTGTTTAACAAGTATATATATATATATCGTAAATAATCGTCAATAAAAGTGATAATACTTATAATCATATAAGTCTAAACTAGGACTGCAAATATCTGTATATATGATTTTTAATATATTTGAGCTTCTTTTGGCACTTTTCTTTGATTTGTTGATCTATTTATCCTTTATACAATTCACACAAGTTTCAAAGTCAGTAAAATCTAAAGTACAAAGTACTTTATTATTTACTGACATTTTAATTCTTTCTATGAATATATGTCTTAATTTCTGATGCCACAATATAAAAAAGTCTTCATTCATAACACATTTTTTAATACCAGTACGAGTATACATTGTATTATAAAAAGTATTATTTTGTAAATTGACACAAAAAAAATCATTAGATAATGTACCATTTATAATAAATTTTTGAATTATTCAAAAAATTGAAAAAAAATTTGAATAGTACAAGACTTGATACTAAAATTAAATTCTTAGAAAAACTAAGAATATAAATTGTCTTATTCAACTTCATTACAAAATATTATTAAGAACTAAATTATATATTCTAATAATCTCAATAGTTGAGCTTATTTTATTTTTATAAAAGATATAACTCTCAGCTCCCACTAGCTTCTTTAGGTTTTTTAATTCTTACAAAACATTCATAATATGAATTATTGAACCAAAGTTAATCCACCATATGTTATGATAAATATCAGCCATATTAGATTTATAACTTACAAAAGAAATTAAAATACCTTTTTTAGATTATTATTGCTAAAATTTAATACAATCATTCTTTATATGCCCCTTTTTTCTTGCAAAAGAAGCATTTAGATTCTTTCTTAATTTCAACTTTGATAGGTATTTCACTTTTTCTCTTGTTCTTATTTTTTTTTATCGTCAAATGTGCACTTTGTGAAGTTACTCTCATTTCAGCAATCAATCTCCCTTCTTCTTGAATACACATAATCATTAGTTTATTAATAGATCACTTACTTTTATGTGTATTATATGAGATTTTAAAAGATCCATAAGACTGTGAAAGAGTATTAAAAATATAGTACACCAAAAAAGAATCTAATACTTTAATCTCTAATGCTTTTAATTAAGCAGCTAAATCTTTTATTTTTATGATGTTCTCTCACACATTACTGAAAATGGTGAGTTTTATGAAAGAGAATTTTATTATCAGGGTATTTAATAAAGCTTTATCTGAAGTCTCAAATTGTTCATTAATAGCTTTTAGTAAATCACAAATATTATCGTACTGAGCAACTGAATTATGGATACTAGTGAAAATTTTAGTCTTTATGAACATAACACTAAGATGATTAGATCGCTTCTAATATTCATAAAGTTTAATTTGTGCCAAAGTGCTAGTATTAATAATTAATGGTGATTTGTCTTTTCAAATAGCATAATCTATATTCATCCACTCTAAATATAGTAATACTTTTTCTTTTCATATCTTATAATTATCTCTTACTAATTTGGAAATATCTAGATTGATATTTGATGTGTTTGTAGGTTGTGTTGCTACACATATTACATGCTTATGTTAAAAAATTTGGGCTTAATATAATCTTCTCATGCTTTACTAATATAAAATACTTTTAAAAATATGAATCAATTGACATAAAATACTACCTATGAACTAAGTATTTTACTCTAGTAGATTCATACATTTATATGATAAAACTTATTAAATTATATATTTTTAATTATTGTGGGTAAGTTAAGAAAATATAATTTAATATTTTATCCTAATTAATTATTTATATATAATAAAATTTCTGTGAAATAAAATTTATTATATTAAATATAATTAATTATAATTTATGTCTTTTAAACTATATGTGATTCTAACATTTATCTATAATTTTTTTTTTAATTAAGAGATACTGTCGCTATTCTCTAATTTGTCAAAAATTATATGGATCACTTAGATATATATAATTTTGAAAAATTTTACTTAAAATTTTGTTCCTTAAAATTATTATAAGATAATATAGAGTAATTTATTTAAGTCAAAACTTACACCAGGTTAATTCTTAAAAAAAATTAAAGGGGTCACAAGTGATCCCACTTAAAATTCAATCTCTTTACTCAATTTATGACCCTTTTGACAGAATTTTTCTTGATATATAATTAATAGCAAAACAAATTATATCAACTATACTTATTAACAGTTCTTAATATTAGTATTCTTAACATGTTTGTTCTTATAAATATTTTTTTAATTTTGCATTTTTATTTTATTATATGCTAATTTCTCTATATGTTATAATAAAGACCATTAATTCAATCTTTATGTCTTACAATAAAAGAATAAATTAAGTCTCTAATATTTAAATATGTTAAGCTTAAATAATATGCATAACAAAATAAATACTAGAGTATGCCAAATTTACAAACACTATCAATTTACTTATTATTCATAAATACACACACACACACACATCAATTATATATAAAATGAATGCATAAATTAAGATATTTATTCAGTATTTAACATATATATAATAAAACATCATAAATATTCATAAATTATGCTAAATATGAAAAATATGGACTAAATTTTAATTATGAAAAACTTTTAGGCCAAAATCACAAATGTCATGACAATCAAAGTTTTTTGCAAATAAGTAAATAATTTGGGCCAAAATCATAAATAATTAAAATTAGATTAGGGCTAAAATAATAATATTAAATGTATTAAAAGTACTTTAAATAAAATATTTAAAAACCATAATAACAAACAAAGTATCGTTCGCCCAACGATAAGGACATGGCATACAAGGCTCAGCGTTGGATTTGAATCCCAGTGCCTTCAATTTTTTTTTTTTTTAACTTAAATAAAGTATATAGACGACATGTCATCCGTATTTGAACTTAGTGCCTTTAATTTTCTTTTTTTTTTTTTTAAATTTTAATTAAGTATATGGACAACATGTCGTTCATATTCAAATATAGACGATATGTTAGTCGATTCGTATGAACGACATGTCATCTAGAGTCATCGTCAACCTTTAGTCGGGTCGACCTAACCCGACTATGACCTATTTATAGACCCGCGATTTAAAAAAAAATTTCAATCAATTTTTGACTATTTTTAATGCTGATTTTAACATATTTTATGTTTATTTTACTCAAAATTTTATTTTGAATCTAATAGTAATATTTATTTGCACTAAAAATATCAAAATTTGATTATATGAAAAAATTTTATAATTGACCATGTTTGTTCATATCTATTTTCTTTAATAATTTATTAAAAACTTAATAAGACAGAGATAATAATATGCTCTGATATTAAATAAAAGTATGCAAATCATACTTTAAAATATAAAAAATTTAAATTACGAAAACTTATGAAGCCTATCTCTTGCTATTATTTTTTAATGCATTTTTAAAGCTTGCCAATTTTTTTTAAACTCTCTTAATTCTCTTAAGATGATATTTAAACAGAATAACAAGCTTAGAAAATTACGTAAAGCAAAAAACTCTTTATTTATAGGCATTCTTTCGTAAAAAAAAAAATCTTTCAATTTTAAAAGATTAATGGTCATTACCTACTCTTAATACAGTAGTTTCTGAAATTAAAGAACTACTAATATGAGTCATGCCTATTAATAAAAAAATTAAGAGCCATTTTAAGGGTTATTCATGACCATTAACTTATTGTATTAATGGCCATAATTAACTTATACAAGGGTCAAACCTTCAGGTCTTCCTCACTCAGAAGATCACTAAGAGGATGACAGAGGAACTGCAAGTAATAAAAAATTATATATCATACAGATTATATTAAAAGATTCCCAATGAATTCTCAGTTTCATCATAAAAGATAAAATTTTCAGTAGTATTTGCTGAGCAAGGAACAAGAAGCTCTCGATAACATGTGCAGCACTTATAGCATTTAACCAGAATTCGGGCGATAGATTTGATGATCTCATTCCGCTTGTTATAGACAGGCCTCCGTATCTCATTATATTTCTACTCAATCTCCAACACCTTGTTGCCAGCTTCTTCATTCACCTATTGAATGAGAAAGGAATCGCCTCATCAGTCTCGTACACAACTAGAAAAACTCAAATTGTATATTATCAAATTACTTGTCAAATTCAAATCATAAATTTGGAATAACCTAAACCCAACCCACTAGCATAAGAGTTCCGAAAGATCTTCAAAACTGAAGACAAAAACAATCTTATAACCTTTGTTGATTTGAGTAATGAATAACCTTCTATCAGCACTAAACAACAGAAAAAATATTTATATATAGAGCTTTGAGAATCTAATAGGTAATGTCAGGCAAAATGTTTTGGAATATTAATAAACATAGATTAAAATCAACGACCACCACAATTATATAAAATCAAGACAAATGACATGAAAAGTAAGTGATAAATTAAGACAATGTACACAATCTAATGCATACAAATTTACATTAATGATATATAAATGATTATTATCAACATATAATTAACATAAAATACCGTTCAATGTTAGCCGTTGCAGCGTCAAATAAAACCCTACATTGCTTAGTCACTTTCTATCTCAGACAAGCCAAAGTCCACAGCTTTTATCATATCAAACCATCAAAATCAAAAATTTTAGCAATGTACATACACAATATGTCATATAATGAATGCATACATACACAAAGAAACGTAAATACATACATACACGCTTATGTACATACATAAATAAACAAACATGGAGAGAGAAGCGGGGAGATTCGAGAACCTTTTCAAGCTCATCTTGGACCTCCTGCAACTTCTCAGTAGAGCAAACGAGTCCACAGTCAATGCCGTCGGCATTCTTATCCTCAACATTTTCACCCACCGTCGATTTCTTTCCCCTGTCTGCCACAATTTTTTTGCAGATATAAAACTTTCTCTATTCTGATTTTCTCGGGAAAGGGAGGGAAAAATAAGAACAGAGAAGAAAGTCTACCAGACAGAAGGGGTTCGTTTGCCTCCTCGGAACTGCAATGTGCTTTTCATTTGAGGGGTTTAAAAGCCAATCTATTTATACGAGAAAAGCAATTGGGTCCCATAATTCCAAATATTTTTTCACGACGTACGTACCCAAAAGGAAATCCAATTCCTAAGTTTTATATTTTAAGAAATAATGACATAAGATTTTCATTTCTATCTAACCATCCAATCAAAATTAGTGAGGGCATATAAAATGGAGTTATTGAGCTCCTTTTTATAATTTTGTTTAAATTAAATAAAAATTAATATTACCAACCGTCTTTTAGTGTTAAGTCATATAATCTAAAATGACTAAAAATTTATTCAATATTATATTTTACTTAAATAACGAAATCGTTATGAATGTAGAATTAAATAAAAAAAAATGTTACATCCACATAGAAATAATCAAATAAATATAAAGACAATAAAGTAAATGATCAATAATGGTGATATATGACAATTGTTTATAGTGATATATCATGTATCGTAGTTGTTGAGATATATAAATAATATATTTAATTTTATAAATATATTATTGTTGTTAATTATAGAATAGATAAAATTGAGGAGAAAATCATTTGGGGTTGCATTTAGAACCCACTAGGATTGTGAAATGAACTGGGTACACTCAATATGGACGGAGCCCAATTAACTTCTTAATTAAGTGAAAAACCATGTAATCAATCGTTAATTTACTTCGTTAATTGCATCATTCAAGATCGAACAACGCGGTTGTTTCCCTTTTACAGTAAGCTTTTTACTCCATAATACTATGTGCTATCAAAAATGCTTCTTTGACAAAAGTACTTTTCTATTGTGTTCATGTTATGAAATTATAATCAGAATAATTATTGGTGTGTTTGTCCAAATTCTAAAAGCATTTCTTGATAATTCAATAATTTGAAGATTTGAAATGCTTCCAAAATCTAATTCTCAGTCAAAGCAATCATTTAAAAAAAAAAAAAAATGAAAAGACTTTTTTGGTTCAGTTAAATAAAATTATTTAAACTTCGTTTTTAAATTATAGTGGTGCTGTTATATTTTAAATATAAAATTAAAAATATGTTTGACAATATTAATTTTTAATAAAACTTAATTTAGGTTTGGTTTTAAATTAAAGTGCTTCTACTTATTTTAAAAGTGAATTTAGATAATTTTTAATAATATTAATTTTTAGTGTATTCACATATTTTTGTATAAATGTATAATAAAAAATTTTATTTCACAATAATTAATGGCTTAAAATCATCACATCTCAAATCATAGATAAATTTTAGTATTTTCATCTCTGATTTCGAAATTATATTACCTTAATATGAAAAAATACCTTAAATATAATTTCAAAAAGAATAATATTAGAAATATAATTTTTTAATATAAATTAAGATAACAATATAATGTTATTTGTCATGTAATTTATATAATTTATTTATATTATTTATATTTACTTTATATTTTTATTAATCAACACTAACATTCCTATTAATTTATAAAAAAATATAAATTTTTTGTCATTATTTAAAAATATATATATTTTTTCATTGTTGTATATATGAATTGTCCAACAAAATACACAGTCCTTGCTCTAAAGCCAAACGCGTGCTTCAAAAGGATTCCTATTTCCACTTGTCGCTGTTCTTATAGCTGCGTTGCCAATGTAGCGGTCATTGTGCGAAATTAAACAAAGACACAGCGTGAGAAATACTGCTAGTTTCCAAAACTACCCTTTTCTTCATACAAGGAAGAGAAGTTTTACGGGATAATTAAATTACATTTGGTTCCCAAAATTTCAAGTTTTTACTAATAATTATTAAATAAATTCCTAATAAATTGAAATGACAAAATTATTAAGAATAATTTTGCATTCTTACCAGCATAAGTTCCATTTTGGTATAATTTATCTCCTAGTATAAAGAACTTTTATAAAATCATTTGATTTCTTTAATTTTTTTTTGTATCCTTTGATTTTGATTGGTAAAGAGCTTGTGAAAGGTTAAAAGGTAATTTAATTTAAAATTAAATTTTTTTTAATAAAATTAAAAGCATTGCAAAAGTATTGAAATATTCTAAAATTTAGGCTTTGTTTAAAATTAGTTTACTTTAAAAGCAAAATTAAAAGATATCACTAAACATTAATTTTTAATACTAAATAATAACTTTTATTAATATTTGATATATTATGCATTTAGTTTATAATAGTCATTATATTGCAATATTAAATAAAATTTTATTTAAAATATCTCTACTTGAAAGAACAAATTAAACATACTAAGAGTAAACAAGAATAAGAAATTTATTTGATATAAATATATAAATTCTATTTAAATAATATTACATTTACAAACTGACTAATAGGAAGAATTTGAAAACTCAGGGATCCCGGTAATATAATCCTACACGGCCAATTATTCAAGTTCAAGGCAACCACCTGACAGAGACTACAAAATTCAGTTCATTAATTGCCCGAATTTTGCTTCCATAACTACCAAAATCACTGACCAATCCACCGCCTTGTACTTGAAGCTTCTCTCTCTCTCTCTCTCTCTCTCCAGTAACAAAACGACAACTGAACGCTGTCGCTTTCGTGGCAATATACCCTGAAGAACGAGGGTTATCTACAGTAGTACTCGAGACTCCGTCTTGCAGCCGCCGGCTTATTTACCTTTGACGTCACGATCTTTTCCAATGGATCTGGTGCGAGGCTTCGTTTCTTTATTTTATTGAATAAGAATCTGTGTTATATCAATTTTTCTTGCTCTGCCTTGCATTTTCTTGACGAAAGAAATGGATTTTCGGTGTCTATGTATGGAAGTCACTGAAATGTTTGCGTCTTTCTATCGAGCTGGGAGTTCAGTTTTTCATGTAGAATGTGTAAAAAGGTTGGTTTTCGAGGAATTTAGTCATTTTCTTGAGAAAAAAAGGAGTCTGGAATTTTGTACCCGTTAGTCACTAAGACGTTACTTTCTTGTTTTTCAGAAAGCGAATGTGAGTAAAAATTCATTGTATAAATTTACTTGAAAATTTTGGCATTTTTGTTGGGAGAAAATCTGCATTTTGAGCGTCGACGAACACGCTGGTAAAAGCTGTTTTTCTAGAAGAAACTTGATATTCTAGGAAAAAGGGCATTTTCTCGATAAAATGTTTGAATTTTCATTTTGCAGAGTCTATGATTGTCGCTGAAAAGCTTTACTCTTTCCTTTCTTGTTCATATAATTTGTGTAAAATCTTTTTTCTGAAAAAAAGAAATAACTGGATTATCAGTGTCCAAGAGAATGCCTTTAAAACGTTTTCTGCTTTTTTTTTTTTTCATAACCATTTTGCAGGAAACACGGAGATTTGGCTTCTCGGATTTCTTCAACACGGTCCCGAAATGCGTTTCCTCTTCAGACTTAGAAACAAAGCTTGTGATCAAATCACTTATAGAAGATGACAAAATCCAACCCGTAAATATCTCAAAACGACTGTTCTTCGGTAACTCACTAGACCATGCCGATTACCAAAACGCTGTCGTTTCCAAGTTCCTCCGTTTATGTTGTATGCTAGACTCCGTCCACTGTTCCATGTCGCTGGTCAACGGAGACCTTGGACCAGTCTCCGTGATCAACCGGCTGGATAAGTCGTCCGGAAAGTACGTGGGGGAGGAGTTTCACGCTGGCCGTTGCGTAGAGTTGCTACTGAAGAAACGAGTTCGTATGGATGCAAAGAGTGAGCACAGACGTGGACTACTACCGCTGGAGTTGTCTTTGTGTAGTAGTAGTAGTAGGTAAGGTCGAAACTCGAAGAGATCAAACAACGACGTTTTTTTTCAGTGTCGTGATTATTATACGTAAAAGTTTAGGGCTTTTCGATTTATCATCTAGGGCGACAACTGAAAAAGCATTTTCGTTTTGTAGTAACCTCGCCTTTTGTGTTCTCACTTTATTATTTTTTAATCTTTATTATATTTATCTTTCGTTATGCGTCTACTTCAGGATAAAAGTAAATTGGAATTTGGGTGAATACTCCATCGAAGACTTGATTTTCATTCTCGGTGAAAAGGTTAGAAGCAACTTTCTTTTATGTTTAGTAAACAAGAAAATGGACTGGGAAAATGATAAAGAAAATGAAAGATTAGTTGACTGAAAGCTTGTTTTTTAACAGGATTTCACTACGGTCAAACTGCTAAGCAAGAAAACTAAGGAATTCGACATGGTGGTGTATGCAAACGCCGTGGTAGGCCGGATTGTGGCGTTAGCAGCGCTGCTTGTACTGGCCGCAGAAAAAGTGAACGAATCGATTCTAGTGTTACACAATTCCGATTTTGGGACGAAAGAGAAGACGACGATTTACGAGAGCGTAATCAGAGAGGCATTCGCATTGGGCCACGCAACGACGACATCAACGACATTGCGAGCCGCTAAACGGAACTGTAATCCCACGTCGAGCGAGTCTGCCGAGAAACGGAAGCTCCTCTGTGAAATAGAGTTGCTTCAGTTCATTGTTGCTGTTGCTCACGGTAGTTGTACGGACAAGAACGTGGGGACACCGCTGATCCTTGCAGCACAGGTGAAAGATCTTTTTGCTTTAATTGAAGGACTGTTGTCAATGACGATGACGATTTTGTGGTATTATTTTCTTCCGTACATGCGAGGGAACAATTGCATTTATCGACTTTATGACCCTTTAAAACTTTTTTGTCGGTTGCGATATTGTAATCGTTTGATTACCGAATCGTGGGCAATTTCGTAAATTTGTGGCCCACATACATCTTAGACTTATTATGCTCCCTGCATTCCAGGAATAATAAAATAAATTTAAATAAACGCGATGGGAAAAATGTAGCATACGGCATAACCAGGCGTTTTTATTCAGGTCGGAGACGAAACAGTGATTGAGATACTGCTAAAGTCTACTGTAGACGTAAATGAAGCTGATGCTGAAGGAAACTCTACGCTTCATTGGGTCCTCAGGACATCAACTAATGGCTGGTCTCAACACGAACAGCAGAATAGGTCTTATTTCTCTCTGTAGCTTGCATAGAAGATAGCTTTTCTGATTTACAAATACCTTCTTGGTTTCATTGTAGGATTGTTTCGCTCCTGCTAAAACATGGAGCTCAAGCGAGCCAAAAGAATAAGTTGGGGCTAACCGCACTGCACATTGCTGCTGGTAGTGGCAATTCACAAATACTTCAGGTATATGAACAACAATACCTGCTTAATTTCTCCATTGACAGTGCTTTCAATTTTATTGGTGTGCCAGTATCTTATATGAGATTTTCCTACAGGTTTTTATACAGGAAGACCCAGATTGTATCAATTTCAAAACAATAATGAAGGAAGCCCCACTTCTTTTTTTGGCGAAGAATGATCATATAGTGTGTGCTGAGCTTCTTTTGAGCCGGGGAGCTAATAATGAAGTCCTTAATTTGCGGTTGGATGCAATAAATTTCTCTATATTATAGCTTATAAACGTCATATTCTTTGCATTATTTGTCTGTGATAGACTTGTTGAAATTTAAGTTCCAATACTAAGTATGTCTACGTGTCTGCTCCAACCTGCCGTCATTCCCAGCAGACAGAGGCCTATAGACTTGGCAAAGTCCCAAGACGCGTGTTTCTTGCTAAAATCAGCCAATAATTGTCATAGTAAGTTAAATCTGATCAATCTAAAGTAGTATTTCGTTGATTCCCCTTAGTCAATATAACGTGCCGAGTTCTGAATGTTCAGAGAATCTTGCTGTCCTCATTCAAGACAAATATGATGTGGAAGGCGAAGGTGTTATTTTAGAGACCTGCGAAGCACTTGTGTCCATTATGGATGGACGCACAAATACTGAGAGGTAACCTCCTAAACAAAAAAAAAAAAAAAAAAAGAAATTAAAAGCTTCAAAATTTGTATAAAATTTGAATAGTTTCTTTTTGTGTGCTATGAATGGTCTTCTGCATTTGAACTCCAGAATCTGGTCTAGTGCCAAGGTAGAGACTTGCAAGTTCTTTCAGTCTCCGACTGGATACGCCCGTGGGTCCAAATGTTTTTATGCCCATGGTGAAGAGGAGCTCCAGAAGACGAAGCAAGGAATGCACTTGATCCGTTCATCAAAAGAGGAATTCAAACGTAAAATTTTTTCAGGAGGCTTACCTCTTTCCCTAGATTTTGGTTAGAACCCGACGATATTCTTAGAAAACGAAATTAATTAAGAATCATACAGTAACTCAACTCTTTCAGGAGGCTTACCTCTTTCCCTAGTGGTTAGAACCCGACGCTATTCTTAGAAAACGAAATTAATTAAGAATCATACAGTAACTCAACTCATATAGATTGTCTGGATGACATAATAACTCTCCATTCTTTTACTTCTATGAACCAGACTCCCTGGCAGTGTTTTTTGAAGAACATTTTGGACCGGTTGAAGATTCCGTAGTTGTTGGGGTTCAAACAGAAAAGCGGATACAGTCCCGAGGATTTGGCTTTGTGACATTTAAAAATGAGAAATCTATTTCTGCAGCTGTTCAAGCACGCTTTGTAACCAATTTGGGCAAGCAAATTGAAATCAAAAGTTCCCTCCCCAAAGATCTTTTGCTCGCCAAGTTTCAGAAACAGTCTGCGCAACAGCAAGAATCGAAACAAATCCATTGTCAATTGCAAGCTAAGAGCGAAGGTGTGGAAACTCCAGAAAAGATGACCTGTAGAAAAGTCACAGACGAAATTCCCACCAAGAAGATTACAGAAGAGGTCAAAACGGAGGAAATGTCTTGGGCTAGTAAATTGCTTCATGGTCAGACAAAGACGTCTTCCAATGACTCTCAAGCACAGGATATGAGCAACTTCGGGGAGAAAAATACTCCAAAATGGCTCAGGACTTTCAAAAAGTGGCTCCCGCTCTTCTTGAAAGATGCTTACAGGAATCCAATTGAAGGAGGATATGCTCTGTCATCTCTTAAATCAGATTTTAAGGTTACATTTGGCCTAGAACTGAAACATATGGTTCTTTTACCTAGTCGTCCTAGGCGAAAAGGGATGGTTCGGCAATCATTCACCACTCAGAGGCTGTCCTCGCCATCCAATTCTGTTAATGACAGGAACGATTGCGCTTTTAGTGATTCCAAATCACCCCAGGAGATTCAACCAGTGCCTGATGAATATGCTGGCTTCGTCAATAGCACCAACGATTGGGAGCCATCCCATGACATCCCAGCTCAGAAGTATGCATCAACCAGTGTGGATTCAGCCCCAGGGAATGCACGAATGATTGATTATTCAAGGTTTGTTCAGTTTTTAAATCCGGGTTCTTTCTCTTTTAGTGGAAATGTTGGAGGTGCAGGAGGCAACAACAATGGAGGAGGAGGAGGAGGAGGAGGAGGAGGAGGCTTGGAGGAGGCTGAATTACAGAACCTTAGGCTTCTACCAAGCCATCCTGTTCTAGAGTTGCTTGCCAGAAGAAGGAACAACACATCTAAGTACTTTCTCCGTGAATTTGATTTCTATGACGTGAGCAACAAACTGTTTTTTTTTTTTTTTTAATTAACTGAGCATCATAAAATTTGTTTAATATTTGATTAAATATATTATTGCTTGGACTTGGATGGTGTATGTAGGATTACAAGGCTGCACTCGCCAATTTGAAATGCTTTGGGTGCAGCCAGCATCCGATGATTCGGGTAAACATCCCGTGCCGTCACTTACTGTGGTGCAATGAGTGTTTAAGATATGCTGTAACCGTAGCTCCTACATGTTTTACTCACAAATGCGTCATCTGTGATTTGAAAGTTGAGAAAAACGTTTTGCTTCCGTCAAATAGAGACAATCAACAGCTTTTATCTGAAAGTCGTTCAAATACTGAGACATCCTCTTCTTCATCAAATACTGAGGCTTCCCCTTCTTTATCAAATACTGCGACTTTCCCCCCTTCATCAAATGCTACGGATTTGCTCCCCTTATCATATACTCAAGCTTTCCCCACTTTAAGTTCTTCTATGTCACAATTACGCAGGTAAGGCCAATCAAAACCTGCATTCTTGAAGCATAAGTCCATTAACGCAGTTCATTTTCTCTAGTTTGAATCAACAATATGCTATCCTCTTTTCCTCTTATCTGGCATTCTTTTTCTCATTTCTTTAGTAGTAAGCGAAGGAGGAATCGGCATCGCGGCTGATTGCGAGCTGCCAGACTCATCATAAAGGAACCGTATGCATAAAGTAGTCTGTATTAGGTAGTAATTGGGTGGCAGTGAGATGCGCCCAAAAACATGGAAAATTAGGGAAGAGGAAGAAAGTCTCCTCCCCTACCTTTTTACCAGAGGACAGTTGCTCTGTCCAGAGCTTATATTCATGCTTTTGTGTCGGAAATAGAAACCTGATATCTTAAGCATATGGCAGCGTCAAAACACAGAACCTTCAGCTCTTTAACCAACTTCTTGGTTTCTTTTGCTGACTGTACGTGAAACATGGGGTTTGATGACATACAAATTCCTTTAATATTTTGCATATTCCTAATTGCTTTTGCTCTATCTGTGGCGAAAATGACTAGGAAACACTTTTCATTATTAGAATAGCAATTACGGGGAGAGAAAAAAAAAAAAAATGTCTGTTTGAATAAGCAGAAACCAGAGTTTTCTGTGATACTGTTAAACATGATTGCAGTAATAGAACAAATATAGTTCTTCATTTGATTTTATCAATGACAAATAAGAAAATTCTGTACTAACTATGTTTTAATCCTCGCAGAACACGTCTTTCATGGTTTGAGAAACCGTAGTCTGAGAACTGAGAGACAGAAAACATAAGTGGATTATTGAGACTCGGTATTGTCGGTAAAATTTGAAGTTCCGAACAAGTCTTAATCTCACTTATGGCCTCCCGCACTTCCCAATTACTTCCAAAGCTGTTGGAACATGAGATTTGATTTTGTTGGTAAAATTTGAAATTACATCACAATCATAGCCAACAAATTAATACCCATTTAATCTATTGAAACGTAGCAGCTTAGCACTAAATTCTAGTAGAGGAATGCTACCCCTGACCCACTTCTGCGAACTGCCAAAATCCAAAATTCTTGGCTGGAAATGCAGGATCATAATGGTCCATCTTTGAAGCCAAAATCATAAAACACCGATAGTTGGGAGCGTGTCTTTCTACTGTGGTAGCATGCATGCTCATCTCGCTGCCTGTCTCTTGGACTGAGGATTCTTAGATGTATTGTGTTGAGAACACACTTGCCAGGAAACATAAGTAAGTATTCCAGCTCTATGCCTAATTTTGACCCAAATTTCCCGATAATCCATTACATTCCTTCTCGTTCTCTCCAGCATAACACCTCCAAATTTTAATCTGTAAGCTCGGATAAGAAGCCATCAACTATAAACTTACAAACAAATATGAAATTCTGGCATTTGATGTAAGTTGTATCGAACAAACCAAGACATATCTTGCAACAGTCCTTGTTAACATTAGAAGAGCAAACTAGTGTAATGCCAAAAATCAAGTTTGTCTCCAGAATTGGCAATGAGTCTAAAAATTAATACTAGGGACAAAAACAAAGAGAACTGCTTCTCTGGGCCAGTCCGTATTGGGGTCCAAAACGATCCCTCATGGCCACAATAATGAAGGATAAATCAAAGAGATAAAAAGGAAGAGACAGGCAAGCACCTGAAAATAAAAGAAGATTGCTCGAGGCTTGTGATAAGATCTCAAGTGTGCACTGTGGTCCAATTACAGGCGAAATCATCGTGCCGCTATCTTCTCCGAGTGTTCAGATCGTTACGGTATTTCTCGCCTTGATAGATAAGACAAATATATTGCATTTAAATAAATCCAGACATCAAGTCCATAATTCCTACGCTTGTAATCAGGATTACATAAATTCCATATGCCGAACTATGTTTTGTAGATCAAAATGTCAGCCTCAAGTCATTTGTTGATAAAAATATATATTGTCATAATTATCACTGAGATGAAACTCCAATGTCGTAGAGCTATAAATTGAGTTTGAATTAATACAATCAACTTTCTTCCAAAATATAAAATAAATAATTATATTTAATGTAACTAATATCAATAAATAACAAAAAATAATTAAGCCATAAAAAATGACTAGTTTCTTTAAATTAGGGATAACAATTAGGATAATCGTATTGTATTAATAAATTTATAATATTTTTTAAGTCAATTTGAACATGATTCATTTATTAATTGTATCATAAATTTTCAATTCGAATACAATTCATTTATGAATTGTATTCTTCATTTATTATTCGTATCGTATCATTTGTTTATTAAATAAGTGATACAATACGATATAATTAGATCATTAACTCGATCTAATCTATTCAACTTAATTAATTAATTAATATAAAATTTAATTTATTTAATTAATTATTTATTTAAATATAAAATAAATATTAAAATATTAATAAATTAAATTACTATACTAAATAATTTTTTATTTAAGTAAGATTATTTATTTAAATACGATTGTTCATTAATTAATCGTATTTTAATTATATTTTAATCACGTTATAAACACATTCAGAAAGTCAAACTCGAATATGATACGATTATTAATTGTGTGATACAAATATGACCCGATTATTATTTGTGTTAAAATTTTTAAATTTGAATTTGTTTAATTATATTGAATTCATGTCAAATAATTATGTTATAACTCAAATTACTATTTTTACTTTAAACCATCTCCCTTTTGGCGAAATTGTTTTAATTTTTATGCTGCCTTGTGTAAGACCTATTTTTCAAAATAAGGGGTATTTTGGTTATTTTAATATTTAAAAATATTTTTATAATTTTAGCATAAGTGGTGAAATGATAGAAAATATGTGTAGATTGTGAGATACTGAAACAAAAGTATATAAGTTTTTGAAAAAATTTGTCTTAAGATAGTTTAGTACAAAAAGGGGCATTTGTGAATCTTATTTGTATAATTCAAGGTTAATATAATTAATTCACAAGATATTTAAGACTATACTTTTACTTAAATAGAAGATTGTTAGTACAATGATAAGGCTGAGTCGTTAATTTTGGAATATAATTAAGTAAGGTGGTATTTTGAAGTCGAAAATATAGGGACCTTACTAAAATTAAAAGTTTTATTTTTAGATAAACTCAAATGATATTTATCAGTTCAAGGTTATTAGTTTCACCGAATGTGTGAATAAGATTTGTTCAATTGAATAAGGATATTCATTCGACCTTCTCATTCAATCGAACAAAGATTGTATAAGAGAGAGTTCATTTGACCGATTAGATGGGTGTAAAATTTTAAAGAATTAAAAAATATTCGTAAGAATAAATTAAGGCATTCGTTTAACCGAAAGAAAAAATTCATTAAAACGAATTGAGAAATTTATTTGACCGAACTTTGAACACCAAAATTTTAGAAAGGTCGAAATAATTTGTTCGATTGAATCGGGAGATTTGTTCAACCAAATTCAAGATAGCAAGTTTTTCAGAAAGAGTTGAATGATTCGTTTGAATAAACTAAAAAATTTGTTCGACTAAATTGCCTATGAAATAACAAAAGTGTCCTTTTTTTTTTGAAACCTTCTCGGTTATAATTTTAGGGCCAAAATAGTAATTTTATCCCTTATTATATAAACTCTTGAACCATTCTGTTTCTCTCATTTCTTTCCAATTTTTGCTTTCTTCTCTATTATTTCTTTTTCCTTTTCTTTCCCTCTTAAGGTTTCATCGATCCATCCCCTATTTCTCTTAAGTTTTTTCAAATTCTTAGTAAATATAGTATCATTTCATCACTGTAGACTTGTCACATCGATCAATTTTACATAATTTAGGTTAGATTAGCGGAGACTAAAAGATAGAGTTTTAGAATGTTTGGATTTTGAGCAACAATTAAGCAAACTTTAAGTTAGAAATGACTATCTGGTGAGTTCTTTAAATAGTTTAAAGTTTGATTTATATTTTAAATGAAAGTTAGAAATTTAGAGTTTATTTGGTTTAGGAATTCTTAGAAGTCAAGCATAAATTTGGTCAAATTGGATATGTATTTAATGAGTTAACTTAAAAATTATTGAATTTAAGGATAGAATGATTCAAATAGAGTTTAAATAAAGAATTGGATGAGATAACTATTCACAGACACTATTTATTATTATTATTCATCCAAGATTATGCCTCTATCAAATTTAGTTTGAATAATGGTATTTATGAAGTTATTGTTATACAAGTGTATTATAAATATCGAGGAACCAAATGACGAGATTGTGAGGTGCAAAGAGTAGAGGGAGTATATACCGTCTTTACTAAGTAAGTAGACCTTTATGTTTTTATTATTTTAAATCAAATCTTATATTTTTAAATGCTATATAATATTAGAATATTTTTATAAATATATGATTTAAGATCATATGAAATGTGTTGAATTTA
>JAWDEX010000022.1:1035916-1079780 GCA_035221805.1 Trichilia hirta
GATTAGAGAAGACTAAAAGCTAGGGTTTTAGAGTTTTTGAATTTTGAGCAGCAATTGGCCAAAAATTTGATTTCTTTAAGTTAGAAATGACTCTCTGGTGAGTTCTCTATATAGTTTTAAATTTGATTTGCATTTTAAATGAAAGTTGAAAATTTAGAATTTATTTGGTTTAAGAACTCTTAAAAATTAAGCATAAATTTGATCAAATTAGATATATATTTGATAAGTTAACTAATAACTTACTGAATTTGAAGGTAGAATAATTCAAATAGGATTTGAACGAAGAATTGGATGAGATAACTATTCATAAATACTATTTATCATTACTATTTATTAGAGTTTATTTCTCTATTGAATTTAATTTAAATTATAAAATTCATTAAGTTATTGTTATATATGTATGTTTTAGGTATCGAAGAATTAAATGATGAGGTTGCGAGATATGAAGAGTAGGGGGAGTGTATACCCTCTCCACTAAGTGAATGTACCTTTATATTTTTATTATTTTGAATCAAACTGTATATATTTTTAAATGCTATAAGATGATAGAACTATTTTATAAATATATAATTTGAAATCACATAGGAGGCGTTAAATTTATTATTATGGTGGAGGTCAGGAGAGTTTTCTTTTTTGTGATTTGTTTATGACAATTGATTTATATATAAATTTTATGATACAGTTGTTTTTATGATATCTTAATGATTTTTACGATACATGATTTATGATTTATATATGTGTATGACCGAAGGTCAATAGTGATATTTCAACATTGATGTTTTCTTGAAAAATGAATATTTGCATAATTGTGATCTTGAATATATTGTTTTGAATCATGGATGAGATTATGATAATTTTATGGTCAGAGAGCTAAGTTATTATTTTATTTATTTGATACATGATATAAGCCAAGAAGATCTTGATCGTTAGAGTCTAAACTGTAACTACGAAATAAGTAGCCTATGAACGGACTTACGGAGAGGCCACTTAGGTGAGTGCAACCGTCAGCAAGACTGATATAAAGAAAGAAATGATCGTATTTGGGATAAAGTGGCTTGCTAGATAGGATTATAGAGGTTAGTCATGTTAGAATTCACATGTTATTATAAGCCAACGTCAGTGGTGGCCACAATTTTATAAAATAAACAAATTATGCATCATGTATTTTATTATATAAATTATACTTTTATTGAATATGTATCATATATTTTATTATATAAACTATATTTTTATCGAATATTCATTGTTTTAAATACATTAAAAATTTATTAACGGCTCGAATTTGCTCTTGATTAGAGTGATCACCAAAAAAGTAACTTGTCTAATAATTTTGTTGATTATTTTAAAAATTTTACATAATAATTTAACTTTATTCTCATTTAATAATTTTATAAATATTTTATTATAATAACTTAATTGTTTTAAATATTTCATTTTGATTGATTTTTTTCTTATGTGTGTTGAGATAGATATATATTAGATCTATTACTTATTTCTGATTTGCTCATGGAATATACTCCTGTATACTTATCTCTTCACTCTTAGGTTTTCAAGAGATCGAGTGCAAGATAGATAGCATATTAAAGTGGTGATAAAGAAAACCCTTAGAATTATTGGTATCGATTGAGATTGTGACTAGCATGTAGAGAAAGTTATTTAATGAGAACATTTTGTAAAAGAATTTTATGATATGAAAATAATATGTTTGAATTATTTGATGCATATGTTTGTAAACTATTTTATATAATATTATTTTGAAATCACTTTTATCAACTTGTATAATTAGTATAATTGAAACTATTTTATACTCGATTATTTTTAGCATAAAATTTTTAAAGTCTCAGAAAAACCAGTATGATTTATATTTATAAAATAATTGATAAAATGCTTGAAAATATATATTTATAATTATACAGATAACATGTACCTTAATAGCCTTATAAAGCTAAGAGACATATTCAAAATTAGAGTATATTTTGAGAGTCTGTGGCAGTTGTTACGTGTAAACCCACGGACGAGGGTGTAACACTTTGATTCTGGTTTCTAACAAGCATTGATAAGTGACTAACCCAATAATTCGACAATGTCTGTTGCCATTGCCTCGGCCTTCTTCACGTATAGAAATACTTTCTCCATGAATTGGTGAGACAACCAAAGATACATTGACAAAACTCAATGCTTTATCTCAAGATCTAAAAGTTGCATCATTTTTCGCAGAACCCTTCGTTATGCCCATTGCTATGTTAACGGGGGCCCACTTTGACTGTAAGCTGAAGCAAATTTCAGAAGATGGTAAAGTGCTTTTGGATCTCTAACATTATCAGAAGCAAAACAAAAGTTAAAACGATCTTTCAAAGATAGTCCTTGGACTTTCTCCAACATATTTGCTACTTTCTTTGTATGTTCATGTTTACATAAGAAGCATGATCCATTAAGACGGCAGCTTTCACCAAACTTGTCAAGCAGCTGGAGGAAAATAATATTTGAGAGTAGCCCAGCAAATAGCTCAACCTGCTCGAAGAAAGAAAAGAGATCAACTTTCTTTACTTCTTCAAAAGATTGCTTCAAACACTCAATTAGTTAATCCGGATCATCTAAATTCAATGTTGTTGTGAGTCCATCTGGGTAAATGCTTCCCCTCCTACCAGCTCTCCCAGCAATCTGCTTCACTTGTGATGCTGGAACTGGAACAACCTTGTCACCATTGTACTTTAAAAGGCTATAAAAACCACTCTTCGAATATTAGGATTCAAACTCATCCGCACGGCATCACTTGCAACCAGCAAATCAAATTCATTTTCTGGATCGTCGAACAAATTAGCTTGCTGTCTACCTGTCTCTGGCAGCAAAGCACCACAGATAACACAGCAGCGGTGATTAGTGACTCTCTCTATTGCCATTTGCACCTCAAATATCTCTCTCCTTGAAGATGCAACACCAAAGTCCCCAGATCGCACATTTTGAAGATCTCCTAACGAATTCTTGGCTTCAACGACTAATAGTTTGAACCTCTCGTAGTGTTGCTCATGCAGCTCATCCCCAGTTTCTGAAAAAATCTTCCCAACAACATTTAGAACACTTGGATCTCCACACAAATTGTATTTCATCAGCCATCACTCCAGGCAATGCCCTTGTCCATGCATAACCTCCACATGGGTCCGACATCATTTGGATTTCATTAATAACAGCAACATCGTACAGTTCATCAGTCGAGACCATTTCCACGGCGCAAGCAATGTGGTTTGAAAAGGCAATGTGCTGCTGCTCTTGTCCGGTACGAAGACTACAGTAAACCCCAAGGGCATTGTTAAAAACTTCCATAACCAAGAGCCTCAAAGGACTGTAATAAATACCGTTCTTCGCTTCATAAATCGCTGCAAAGCATTATGTCTTGCTGCTATTTGTTGGACCACAATGATATATAATCTTGCGTTTCATCGCCCGTGCAAAAGGAAATCACGTGTGTGGCCGTGTTAGGTCAGCTGATTGCACCATAGCTTGAAACCGTTTAATTTCATCAGGGAACTCTTTTATGCAGATCTCAGCTAATACAGTAAAAAGGAACTTAACAGCATCATCAGATGGACCCAGCCACACCAAATACTTTGCAACGCCATCAGAACATTTCTTGAAGAAAAAGTTACGAAACTTACTGACAGCAGTAGGGAAAAATGACTTGCCAATGTAAATTGCAACAGCCTGATTGGCTGCCCAAACTGAATTTGGCAGGAAAAGGAAAATTTCCATTACAGTCGGGAAATCAGACTTGTTTAGTCTGACACCCCTTTCAGCACTCCTTAAATTCTGCATACAATTCCACAGGACCACGCATTGATAGATACTGAAACCTTGCACTTCTATTGCTATCCACAGTATTCTCATCACATTCTGATTCCGATTCGGTTGAACAACAAATACATTCTCTTCAAAATCATCAACCAAACCTTCAATTTCATCAACTTCCACACTTTCCCCGGAACTCACACTACTCTCTTGCTTTATGTCCTCCGCTTTCGATCCCGTAACACTGCCATCATTAACCAACCCCTCATTTCTGAAAGACGAACAATACCATCTTGCATTCAACTCCGTAAACTTAGTATTCTTCGAAGGCAAATGAAAACGAACAAGGTTTATGAAGTTCGTCGAGAATTGCCTTTTATGCCCATCAAAAGCCGGACTAAACTGGTTTTCCTCCAACACCGACTCTTCAAATTTCCCAACAGAATAAAAATGTCGATTCCAACACAAAATCCTAAACATAGAACCATTATCTTTTGATATATATATCCGAAACAGAGTCATCACCTGACCTCTTGCATTTAACACTTTACCCACATCAAACTGACAAAAGTCAATAAAAAATTTCTTCTTTTTGAGTGATTCAAGCCATTTAGTATCTCAGAATTGAATAAATGTAAGTCAAGAAAATGAATCGTAATTAACCAACGCCCCTAAGAATGCAAAGCAAAAATTTTAGCCCCAAAATAAACGAATTATAGTATTAGTGGATTGTAGATAGCATAGCTGGACGTTAAAAGAGAAGGACACAGAGAGCAATGAAGGAAAAGTGGTGGTCATGCTTAGGCCACCTAAAACCCTAAACCTTCAGCCGGTTTGAGGTTCCAGATTTTGCAGAGGATCCGTAATGACTCACTTGCTGTTGGGATCGGGGCACTCTGGTTAGGAAATGGTTAACCCATGGGGCCCAACTCAAGATCGGAGAACATCGTAATGCAGCACATAGATTTTTAATTTTAATTTTCAAAATAAAAATTATTCAATTTTTTCGCTACAGAAAAATTAATGGAATTTGATTCCGTTGTTCTTTTCAAAGGTATTCAATTTTTTGCGCCCACCCTAATCTTGGATCCCATAAACAACTAACATTAATATCTATTTGAAGATGGGTAATCCTCAATTAAAAATTTTTACTAAAAAAATAATTAAATGAAAAATTCTTAATCATTTGCCATCCACTTAAGTTCTTCTGATACACTGTGGAAAAGAGTAACAAATTCAAATGTACTGAATAAAATGTATAAAGAGACACGGACAGTCCATCATGAACTCTTTTCCTCTAGAGTTATGGGCAGTTCCAAGTTTTCATTGCCTCTCTGGATGTTCAACACAACTTTATCTCCCACGTTGTAATCATCCAATGCTTTGTCTAACTCTGCTTTGTTTTTAACCTGATACGAAGAATGCACAAAATCAATAATAATTTACGTTCACGATATCATATTTTACTTAGAGGACTAATGTGATGGTAACAGATGCATTTCCACTTATGTTCTTCATAAGTGATCATTCTAGGATGACTTCTGGTATAAACATTCTCTAGAGGTGAACCGTGCAAGAGTATCTCAATTTAATTGAGCAAACCATTTATTCAACAGCTTGATGGAATAATAATTTGAAGAGGAATTGATTAGAACGGGAAACTCACAGGCTTCTTGTTAACTGCTACTATGATATCCCCCAGTATGATATTGCCAGCAAAACCCCTTGTGGTGGGAAGTAGCCCGGCTTTGGCTGCAGGACTATTTCCAGCGACCTACAGCAATGTTGAGGGATGTTAGGTCAATCATGGATATTCTACAAGCTGCAAGCCATAGGATGCTATATTATAGAATTGAAAATACCTGTAAAACAAGAGCTCCATTTCGCACATTAAGTTGACTTGCTACCAGGTCAGAAGCAATATCTACATTCAGACCAGCAAGAACCACCTAAAATGGAAGAAACATGAGATAGCATATGTAAAGTGCCTTTTTAGTTTTTGAAGCATCAGAGACGAAATACAATCGGGATGTTTAATGAGGCAAAGATTTGTATAAAACAAAAAAGACACAGTAAAAGGAAGTCTTCACTTTTCTCTATATTATATCCCGAGTATCTGACCTGTTTAGAGAAATGGAAAGAGAATATACTTTGCCATATTGGATTAATTGAGGTACAATCTTAAGCATGGTTGATGATGGAATGGCAAAACCTACACCCGCTGATGTCCCTGCCGGACCAAGAACGAAAACAAGAATCAGTAAACTATTCAATATTATATATTATTTTCCCACCAAGGTGAACTTTGCTCATGCTAACAAGTGTTTTCTTAGACATTTCCTTAAAAGAAGATAAAAATAAGCCTATAATTTTATAATTGAAATGAAGAATTTGAATGTTGAAGAAATTGATAGGCAAATTTACTGAAGGAAACATTTTTAGCATAAAATATTATACATTGTTTTAAAAGTAGCATGATATAGAGAGAAAATTACCTGTTTGAGTAAATATAGCTGTGTTAATCCCAATTAAATTTCCTTTTGAATTCAGCAAAGGCCCTCCACTGCAATTTCAGAAAGAGTAGTAGAAGATGATTTACCCATAATAATGTGTATCTTTTTCTCACGGACTAAAAGAACAATTTTCATTAAACCCAATATTTCAAGATAAGGGGAGAGGCTGGGGTGGGAGGAAGCTCCTTGATGGAAGTGAGGGGAACAGAGGAACATGAAAGCTTTGATTTAGATTTTAAATTCAACAATCCCAGACTAACCTGTTACCAGGATTGATGGCGGCATCTGTCTGGATTCCACCACCGATTGTGACTCCAGCTTGACTGAAAATATCTCGATTCAATCCACTAATAACCCCAACCGTGAGGGTGTGATCAAAACCAAATGGATTACCAATGGCTAAGCATTGCTGTCCAACTTTTAGAGAAGATGACTCTCCCACTTTAATTGGTTTCAACATATCTTCAGAGGCTTCTACCTAGCATGCATAAAGATCAACTATCCATTAACAATATCCCACCGAATTCAATCAAGCATAAATCAGCAATTGAATTGTTATAAAGATAAAAGCGAGGAGTATTAAGTCATAATGCAAGCAAAAAACACACAGTAATTTTTGCTTAGCAGACAATTATGCCAACTGAGATAAGTTACTTAACAAAGTATAGACTGTAAGAAAAAGGAGGGTTAACATACCTTCAATACAGCAAGGTCTTTAGCCCGATCAGCACCAACCAATTTGCCCTCAAAATTCTTTTGCACCCTTTAAAAAATTATACAAAATGAGAGAAATGGCTGTGACAGTTTAAGCTGTAGTTCTAACAATGTAGTTAAATTACCAGTAGAAAGCTAAGGGCACTCCAAATCTCACCCTTCTGAAGCCAAAATATTAACTCGTGCAACAACTTCACCCTGGCTTGGATTTCTTGCAAGTGCATTACCTATCACTAGACAACACTTGGAATTTCACAGTTCATTTAGTACTAAAAAAGCAACCGGCATACATCCAAATTCAAAGATATAAGTGTATGACATCCAAACTACAGTCTGTAAGACCATAATCTATTCTAAAGTCAGCCTCTTTAAGAATGAATCATAAATTTTATTCTTGAAAAAATGCTTTAAATATTGAGCTTACTATGCTATGAAAGGTGTACAAAATTTATAGTGAAGAACAAATGATCAATAATAAATTTGGCAATTCGTAGAAATAACAATGAAAAGACAAAGCACAAGAATGTTATATAAAATGCAGGCTCATAGCATTGTATAAACTTTAATGGCAGCTGCAGAAGAAATAAATCTACATGGTAATGTCTTATTCTTTAAAATCATTAATTGAACATTACCATGATAATTTGTCACGATATGTCCCTGTCTATCCCAGACTACTCCTGAACCATTTCCTTCAGGAATCTGCCCATACATGTACTAAAAGCATTAGAAGATGCAGACATAACAAAAGTAAAAACATGCTAAAATACTAAAAAAGGTGGGGAAAACGTAAAACCATGTAATTAATGAATTTTTTAAGTGCTAAAATACCTCAATCACACCAGATAGTTTCAGTTGGGGCCGCAAGGTTACATCAAAAATGTTGACAACTGCGTATGTATTCTTCTCAAAGAGTTGGACGATCCTTTCCTGACAGTTAGTCACAAATTGATTAACTTACTTTAAACATTGCTAGAAATGTAATTTGACACTTACACAAGAGCTACTCATCCTCAAGTCAACCAATATACCTCGTTGGGGAAGAGTGCCCCGGATGGAAAAACAGGCGGAGTTGCTTCTTCAAGTGTCACAGATGGATCTCCTAAAGCTTGGGCTGTACATTCTAGAGTTTTAAAGACAACTGGAAGTTAATCTCACACCAGTACAATATAAACCACATACATTTCAAAAGCATAAAGAAATTGGCCGAAAACAAGTTAAAGTAAAAATAAAGACCAATTGTGCGGACCTGATAGGTACCTTGAAGGATAATGACACAAATACATGAAAAAACTCGAGATCAACATCCGCCGTGTAGCTAAAGGATCAACAGTTTTGCATATTACTTCTCCCAATTCCTCAATAAAGTTTCTAACAATTCTAAAATCATTAAAACAGTAAGTACTAAATCTCTAAAGAGAAACAAAAATCAATACCAGAACTAACATTTTTCGGCCTCATCAATAACAAATACGTGAGAAAGCCTTTGACGGAAAACAAAAGAAAGAACATGTAATGCAAAGAACAAAGAAAGACAACCCTTGGCTATGAGTGGAAATGGGTTTGGAAGATAAAAAGGCGTCGTTTGACTGATCATTAGGACACAGTCGCCGTCGCAAGATGAAGCGCTTCTGGAAAGTGGTAATGATTGCAGGTGATTTAAAAGACCAAAAGCTGCATCCCACGATTTGCATTTCGGTATTTTGTTAAGATTACGTTAATTAAATGCGCAAGATTCTTGTAAAAATCTAGGAAGAAAAAAATTTGAGATAGAAAAAACAGAAACTTTTTAAGACGGACTTTTGCAGAAGAAAGAGCAAATGCAGATAAGGCTATAAGATGGGGCCTGTACTTGTTTTCCGGAAATTACTAAAATAACCTCCTTCTAGCGAAATGCTATGACCGGAACTGACGGAGGTATAATTGTAAAAGTGCATTGAGAACACGTATATGAAACCCTAAATTTTAATTTCTTAATTTGTTCTGAAATCCCAAATCGCCTGCGTCCGTCTGTTCTAACGCACAACACGATTTCGGCTCAAGTTTAAAATTTTTCTCGATGACGAAGTGATACGCTTCCTTTCGTGGTTTTTCAAGGTACTATCTTTTGATTTCTCTTAGAATGTCGCTTTTTGTGCGTCTCTTTGGCTGCTTCTATTGGAGTGTGGTAAATTTGGGATTCTTTTATTTTTCACATTTAATTCAATTCAATTCCTTTCTATAATTGGAATTTTTTTTTTTTTTGCCGTGTTTTCCTTGTCGGTTAAAACTCATTAGGAATGACGTTTTTCTTAAAATAAAAAAAAAAACTCTTTTGCGGAAGGTTTCTTGAAACAATTCATGTAGACTCTCAGTTTATGATTTTAACTGTTTCTCGAAGTTAAATGTTTTAGTTTTTCCTGGAGTTATAGAAATTGCTTATTAGGATTTTTTTAGTGCACTTGTTTGTTGATTTTGTAGATTGATTGTGAATTTCATATTTGTAATACTCACTCGGATTGAGCGGTTTAGATTATACAGTACTGTTTTATGAAACTATCGCTCAAAAGAAACTGATTTTGAATATGTGTATGGACCTCGACTCGGATATGGAAGCGAAATAAAGTATGGTACTGGAAATTTCTGCTGCTGAGCAGTGTAATGGAACTATCTCCAAAGAGATAACTGATTTAGCATCATATATGTCACAGCATAACCTGTTCTCCTATTATGGTTTGAATTTTACATTTCTTTTTTCATGCAGTGCCTATATATCTATTCTAAGTCTAATGGTATCTCCATCCCCTTTCTGCTCCAGAATACAAGAGTTCCAATGCTGATGGTGCTCGTCTGGGAAATGATTGTGGTAATCTAGGTAAGAAGCTAAAATTTTGTCTTTGTCCTCAATTTCGGTGGACAATATTCCTTGTGAAGATCATGAATGATATTGAAGTAAGCGTCTGGTCATGGTTTTAATTTTTCCAGTAACATTTTAACCCAAGTGAAAACATTTTAGTATTATTCAATTACTCATGGCTTTGTGATTTAAAACTCAACTGGTCAACGCAGTTGGTCAGTTTGAAGAAGATCTTGTTTTGAATATTGATCTATTACTGATAATAATTTGGGTATATGGGAGGAACTGAAATCAATTTATTTATTCCAATCTTGAAATAAAGATTATGACTTAATGCTTTCTCAAAAGAAGAGTTTGTGCTGTATTTTTCTCTTTCAAATTTTGAAATTTAATTTTTTTTTTAATTATTATTATCTTTTGCTATTCTTGTACAAACTTCTTGTGTTCTAGGAACTTGCAAGTTAAAATTTTGCATAAATTTATTTCTTACTTTGGTGAATTCCATGGATAATAAGATTGTCAATGGCACCGATGGGTTTGAGTTCAATGATGGATGGCTTTCTCTTGAGTTCAGAGATGGTGATAACTGTTTGGAGCAAATGCTTTCACAGATTGAAGTGCTCCAATCACAAGTTCGCAAAATGAAAGATCGCATTGACAAGGTGGCTAGTGAAAATCCAGGAAAGTACACTTTGGTTAATAGATTGAGTTTGCTTGTACCAGGTGAGAATGTTTCTGATCGAAATGCAGCCTCTGCTCCTGAATATGGAAATGGAATGGCAAGCGTACATCTGAGTGTAACATGGTAGATCGTTTATACCTGGAAGTGCAGTTTCAAGTCATGAAGAAATAACCCCTCTTCCCAATATGATCGAAAGCACAGGTCAGCTTCGTGTGAAACTGCAACTTTCCTTATCTTGCATAATTAATCACATATTTTCCTTGGTAGTACTTGTGATAATATGAGCTTTTCATTAACAAACATAAAACTAATAGAATTTTGTTTTCATTATCACTAGTTGATATGGGCTACATTTTTATTCCACGATCAGAACTTCAGAACATAATACCTAACCGCACAAATATGCAGTTGCATAATTTTATATATTTATTTTCTTTTATTTTACTTATAGTACTGGTCATCCTCCGTGCACAAACAGAACAAGGAGGCAATCCTGATAGATGATCGGTCATCCGATGAGGAATTGCATAATTTTAAAATTGTGATAACTCAGCTCACTGTGAGACGAGAGATATCAACCGAAGAGCCGAATGCCAGTCCTCGAGCTACGACCCCAGAAGCTGACTTGCACCAAAAAACAGCCACTTGTAGTTGACCGTCCGTTCCAAATCCAAGTCCAAGTCCAATTTTGTGTAATAACAAGAGGAAGGGGGGGAGGCAAAAATCACACTTGGGGAAGTGAGAGTGCAGATCTTCAGGTTAGCTGAAACGTGGAAGATTATCCCCTATGTCAACTGGGTTGGATTATAACTGTAAATGCTGTCTATTCTATTGTTTATGCCCTCACCTCTTACATAAAAGGAAATCTTCTTAGGATGTTCATGCTTCAAGGAAATTTTTAAAATTTTTGTATAGTCTGCAACAACACTCTCTCTCTCCTAATGGAGACGTGAATTATCTTGTTTGAATGTTATCCATTGATCGAAGCTAGTTCATCAAATTCCAGTTATGATTGTTTGTGATTAAATCTGCGTGTGGAATTTTTTCTTTTCTTTTCATCAAATTTGGCATAGACAAATTTAACTTGATACTGATATAGATGCATGTTTGAAGTTCAAAAACAAAATTCCTTTATTATGTCAATAAAGATACACGAGGTTATAAAATCGGGAGGAGCAAAGAGTGTGTATGAAGTTCAAAAAATAAATTTTGAGGAATGACTATAAGAAAAGTTATTTAGAAAATTTCTGGAGTTCAAATTTTGTTCCCAATAGAATAAAGATGCATATAATACAACTACTTGGTGGATGGTTTTGGATTCAAATATTTTTCGCACCAAAACGAGTTTGTTCCAAAGTTTTTGGACTTATTTTGGTTTGTTTCATGATCAATAGAAAGTTGAGCCAAAATGAAGACGTATGAATGGATGTGAACATAAGAATTTAATAAAGACAAGATGATGTTTACATTATTGCCTTTCAGTGTTTGTTCCTTGTCTGCCATATGACTTGTATATTGTTTTCATGCAAAAAGTAAGTTGCACAATAAATTCACGCCTGAACAAGACTATTTTACAATATTTAATCTAATTCTGTTGAAAATTATTATGTTAATGATATAATTCTGTCTTGTCTCCAAGATCCCATCAATCTTTTTAATGAATTCAATCTGATAATTCTGCCAACCAAATTTTCCCACATAGCCAACCATTTTCCTCTGGTAGGCCATCCTGTAATGATGGGTTCTTTAGCAAATTAGACCTCCCAAATAATCTAATTTAATGAAGATATCAGAAGTGATTATTGCTCTGTAATTGCTTTTTATGTTGTCTTTAACTCTTTACTTCCAGGGCTAAAACACGTCCCTGGAATCTCAAACTTCACGATCAAAGTCATCTATATCATAGACTCAATTCCCATAATCTTGTAGCTGAATATAAGCCAGCTTCAGTCCCATGAATTTGCATCCTTTTCAACCCCACAAAAATAAAATAACTTATTTCTAGGATTGTCAGGAAAAAACTAAAAGAAAATCCTGATAAAATATTTGCGGTATTGTAATTTAGGATGAAAATTCAGCCATTGATAGATGCATAGAGTTTTTATATGCACAAGATTGGCATGGAACTCTCTAGTGGCCTTACACGGCTCATACTTAGAGATAAGATGTGAAACTCGAGTAGTAAGTTATCATTTAGCAGCTTTGATTTTTAAACTAAGGATTATAAAATTCAGAAAAGTTTTCTTAGAAGGTTGCTTTCAAACACTTAAACCTCAAGTTCCATTAACTAATCTGGACAATGAATGATTAGATTAGCTTAAGATTGTCATGTGATGAATATTTTTTTGATCTAGAGTTATATAATATTAATAGAAGCTGCTCATGTGATTATAGAATTTAATAGAGTTGATATTATTGACCTCTATCTTAACGCCATGGATTGTGTTCTTCCTCTTTCTTAATCAAGTCCAACATTTCACTGAGTTAATTCTTGAGTAGACAAGTGAAAACATTTTATTGATATTATTCTGTTGGTATGGAATAGATGAACATGTATTTTTCTCACTTTGCGTCTTTGCCATAGTTTCTTGTCACTACCAACAATGAGTTGGAGAAAATCATCCATAGAGAGATGCTTGAAACAGGGAAACAGAGCTTTTGGTAGCATTAACAAGTGGAAAAATTTTCAGGACAACTTAACTTCTTCAAGCTATCTACATCTTTCCAAACAGTTCACATGACTAATGTTTTAAAATCAGTATCGTAATTCTTAACTCTGGATTTGAAGACAAGACAAACAGTTGTGGACAATAAACACACGACTTATCTTTTACTCCTCAATTTAATTATAAAATAATTCATCTACTACGGAATGTGGAAATATTGCATGGGTGGAATATGTCCAAGCAATTTACACAGATTTAAGCTTTGTTTTATATTAATTCAAGTTGGAAATTGGGAGAGTTCAGGAAAGTCATTATTTTAAATTAGAGTGGCCACCATGCGGAGTTTAAACTACATAGAAAGACCGGGATTTGGTGCTAGTTTTTCAATAACTTTCATGTGGATTTTCTACTTTGGGAACATGATTACATAAGAGAGAGGTTAATTTTCCCACAGAAAGAGAAATGGAAAGCTTTGGCCAGAGGAATTTGACCCATTTTCCCACTTAGGGTTTTTACAATTACAAATATGCATAAGTCAAAAGAATAGACTAGAAGGATTTCATAATTGAGAGCAAAATTTTTTGGGAATTTCAATTCAATTTGGATTACCCATTTGGCATTTGACCAGAAAATCTTCATGCATTTACTAAAGTTACATTGCTTATAGCTGTTCACACAGCAGACACCTGTGAGCAAACGCATGCAAATGAACAAATTTTACTCAATGTTTTGGCAAAGAGAATTTATGCATATTGCCTCATTGATTACCATATTTTGCAGATATTATACCAACAAAAGAAACAGATCACTCATAATGTCAGATGAAATGGCATCACTGGTCAATGGAAAAACCTAAGTTGTTGAGCTGCTTATTGCTTACAGTTTGGTGAACCATCCCATTTTCACGATATACAAATTTTTTAAACGAACATATAACCCACACCTGACTGTGTGGCTGAGTTGCCTTGATCAGCAATTTGTATACATGCTAGTCTTAAGTGCTTTCTAGGTGGAGAAAAATGGCTTTCTAGACGTATGATAAGTATACATGCTTGACTCATTTGTTATAAGTGCTTTCTAGATGGAGAAAAAATTGCTTTCTAGATGTATGAGGAAAAATTCTAGGGAAAATTAATAATCTATTCTTTTATTTTTTATTCCAAACACTATCATATACGTGATACGTACAAGTGAAGCTGTCATAATTTTGTTATTTTGAGTCATATGACTCAAATACGTCTATTCAGTTGAAAAAATTCGAAACTCATAATCTAATTCAAATTCGTCTTTTCCAGCAATATGAAATGTGACACAAGGGGAATAAATTTATATAAGCAGTTACATGAAGATCGTATTTTTGAGTGCTAATGTGGAATTGTGACACATTTTCCCATTTTATTTCTGTCTTCTTAATGATGTAGAAATATTAAACTTCTCTACATAATATTTGTGATACAAATGTAAACTTGTTGCCTATGTTCCTGGAAAATATATGCAGCTTACAGTAATTTCTAGGCAGTTTCAGAGTAGTTAATAAATTAATGAAAATAATAGAAGTGGGTAGATTTTGGCTGCAATGAAAAAGGGATACAGAACGTGTCCTTTAAAATGGTCAAATAGTGATTTATTATTCTCATTTTTTCAAAACGGTTAAAAGGGTCCAAGTTCTTATATTATTAAAGTTAATTGCTTTTCTATAATTAGATTCAAAATATCTATTCTTAGGTCACATGTTCATATGTGATAATGAGAATAAGACTAGAAATTCTGAGAAGAATGGAAAAGAAATATTGGCATTTTTTTATCCAAGCATATACCAAAATTGATGTTTATCGCAATTGGAGTTTCGGGGGAATTAGCAGAGAATCTCTGAAGACTGAATATAAATTTCGGCCTTTTCGTATTGAAAGTTGATCCGCAACATTATATATTTAAAAAACAAACAAACAATTCAATCAAGTATTATTTTAAAAGGGTAATAAAATACTATGACTTGGAACTTTGATTTGTCATTTTGTCTTCGATTTTTTTGAACATAAAAGGGTGAGGTTTCCTTGAGAAAGTGTGAAAGCAAATTTGATTTGAAAAATCCCAAAGCACAGTTGATTTTGTGGTCTTATTGAGATCCTTAAATTGGATTCAAAAAACCGCTCATATGGCAGAAATGGTAGAAAACTCCATTAAAAACTCTCCATTTCTTGGTTGCTGCTCTTCAATTGAGAAATCAACTTGAACTTAATTATAAAGTCTCTTAATTTTACTGTGCTATCTTGGTATTTGCATAAACACAGTTCCATTTAGATTCATCCTGAAACGGCGGCCGAAGCTTCGGATGCAAACCCCTCCTCAGGACGCATATAAAGGCTTTGATTTAAGTGAATTGTGCTTTGAACTATTTCTCTTTTAGATTCTTCTTCAAGGATATTGCTTCCAACGACTTTTTCTAAAAGTGATTATTTCAAAGCTCAGTTTACACCACACAGGTCCAGAAGAAAAGAAGTATCGAGTACAGAGAAATATGGATGAGAGGAATGATGTTGACAAGATTGATGAAGTCATGTTGCCCGGTTTTCGATTCTATCCAACTGATGAAGAACTCGTTGGATTTTACCTCAAGAGAAAGATTCAGCAAAAATCTCTGCCTATTGAGCTCATTAAGCAAGTTGATATATACAAATATGACCCCTGGGATCTTCCAAGTAAGATAAATTTATCATTTGCTGCATGACTATCAAAATTTCTTCTGTTTTTTCTCGTGTTTAGCTATAATTGCTTCTGACTAATTCGCTTGATTACTAAAAGCGCTTTCTTTTAAACATTTCTGTGCAATTAGAGCTAGCTACTACCGGAGAAAAAGAGTGGTATTTCTACTGTCCAAGAGACCGCAAATATAGAAACAGTGCGAGGCCTAATCGAGTTACAGGAGCTGGATTTTGGAAAGCAACTGGAACTGATAGGCCAATTTATTCCGTTGATGGAACTAAATGTATTGGCTTGAAGAAATCTTTAGTGTTTTACAGAGGCAGAGCTGCTAAAGGGATCAAAACTGACTGGATGATGCACGAATTTCGGCTTCCTTCCCTATCAGACTCGGCACCACAGAAGATCTTGGAAAAAACTATTCCTCCCAATGTAATAATACTAATGTCCTATTTGTTTACCCGGTTATTATTTTCTTTTCAGGTTGCTGATTTTTCTATGTCGGATAACAGGATGCATGGGCAATCTGTAGGATATTCAAGAAAACAAATTCTATGGCTCAGAGAGCTTTGTCTCATTCTTGGTTTTCCCCATTGCCAGAGAGTACTGCAGCTTCTGATATACTCAGCCCGGGTGCAAACTGTACTCATTTCAGTTCAGAGAATGTTTCTTGCACTACCGAAATCGGTTCAGTCATCCAGTTGTGTGGAAACAATGATTTTCAACAATCCTCAACTACTAATTTCTCAGCTTTCGACTCTTCATTCTATAAAGCTCCAAATCCCAACTTCTATAAACCATCCCTACTTCCTCCATCCAATGCAGGAGAGCTTCCCAACAACTTCATGTTTTCACCGCAACCTGAAATCTCAGGATCTGGAAACTTATTTGGAGATATTGAAGGGCCACAACAGCAATCGTCAAGGAGCTTTTCAATCAGTTTGCCCCAAGAAATGCAAGCTAATGTGGCTGTGGAAGAAGGCTTAAGGAAAAACCCAAATGCAAATCAGGATAACAGCAACTGGGAAACTATCAGATCAATCGGATTTCCTTTCAGTTTGCCACTGAATTTCCCTGATGCTTGGAAGACTAATTTGCCATGGGATTCACCTACTTGTCCTAGTGAAATGTCCACTACATATTCCACAAATAATTGCTATACTTAAAATTGAAATTACCGTACAGAAGCGAAGAAGTAGTTCTCTTCCACCATGGGTAGTTATATTGAAGCTAGTATCATATATAAAACTTGTTCAGTTTGCAAAATGCTATTGCACAGTTTCGTGTATTTAAAACTATACTTGTTATTATTACAGTCGCATGTTTCTTCTTTCTACTGATACATACATTCTCCACCTCTAAATTTTTTTTTTATATATACTTCAGAACATAATTGTTTTCCCTTAATGACTCTGGCATCAACATATTCCTCAAGATTTGTATTCATAATCCATGTGAAAAATTAGGTCCACAAAATTTACCTGAAAATTGTACATAATTACGGAAATGGCATTGAGCAGAAAATTTCCAGAGTGACATGTTTTCAAAAAAAAAAAGAAAACTATTATTCATGAAAAATAACCGTAACAATATTTTTACTTACAGTACGTAACCTTCGGTAGAGATTACTTACCCTTATCTCTTATTCAACCATATTTAAATTGAAATACTAATAGATTGGATAATTATGAAAGAGTTTGGATTCATGACACCGGCCAGTAGATATTTCCTTTGACTTTTTCACTGTTTTGCTTCCTTTACCTCACTTACTCACTCTGTTTCACTGAAGTATGTACTCTGACCCCTAGAAAACAGAGAAATTGCAAATCATTTTATCGAGTTTCGATTTGTTAAGGTAATTCTCAATTTTAAGTAACTTAAGTGCTTCGAATTAGGATTTTCATTAAATTAGTTAATACTTAAATTTGATATTGAGAAATGGGGTAGATTTGGATTTAGGGAAATGTTGGAATACAAATGTTTTTCTAAATATATTCAATAATCAAAATCATATGATAACGAGAAATGAGGTGGTTTTTTATTTGGAAAAACGTTGAATGCAATTATGAAAATGCTTTTATATTTAGTTTCCGTTTTTGTTTGTTTTTTTTAATGTTGGAAGTTGTTCTCTTCTGTTTGTTTTTATTGAATTTTTAAATACAAATGCTGAACTTGACTTACTTCATGCCACTGTCTAAGCCAACTATTCTATCCTACTTTCTATATGTGTTAATTTACCATATTGTCAAGAGTAATTCTTGAATAAATGGTACATATTTTGCGAGTTATTTGCACTGTGAAAGAGTCATAATCTTCTTAAAACAGATATATTTGAAGAAAGATCAGAAACTAATGGCAAGGTTCCTGATGAATTAGTGATCAATATTCTGGCTTTGCTGTCTACACGTATACGACTCAAGTGCGTACAAAAGTCATGGTATTCTCTCATTGCAGACTCTAGATTCAGAGTTAAGCAATTCGACAACAAGATACATAAAAAAAAGACAGTTGTGTTCTTCTCAATTGGATTCTACTTTTGGGGGAAAAGATGTATCCTTTGTCTCCTTAGATAACAGAATAGAAACATCAACTGGTGAAGATTACGTTTCTGCTGTCAGGAAGATTGTTGATACGTCTTTTACATGCATGATATGCTTGATCATATACTGGATCATTCTCATGGCATTATACGGCTCTCGTCTGAATCTGGCTCAATTGTCTTAGATAATCCATCTATCAGGGAATTCAGAGAACTCCCTTGTTACGATTCAGATAAACATGATCATTTGCCAATTGCGATTGGCTTTGGTTATGATTCCTAATCGAATGATTACAAAGTCATTCAAATCCTGTCTGCTCGCAGTGCTGAAGTTTCTCCTCCCAGGATAGATATGTACCCCTTGAGTACAGATTCTTGGAGAGAACACAAGAAAATAGACCATTTTGGATTTCGGATTGATTCTATTCAGTTCGAGGGACTCAACTTCAACGGAGCTTTTAATTGGTTGGCTATTGTTGAGATTTTCTGAGATTTTTCTTTAGTTAAAGTTGGTTTAATTTTTTTTTTTTATTTTTTTCAGTTATGCTTTCTGTTATATTCTTTAACTAAAACTCGTTCTTTTAAAAACTTTGTCGTGTAAAATATTCCGCATTTAAAATTTTTCAGCTATTTAATTGATGGATGTTATATATAAATAGGACTTTATTTCCTGTCATCTAATAAGAAGTAGAATTTTTAACGTAAGCTTCCACTATACTTTTATTCTGCAATAGCGGTATCAGAGCCTTAAATTTAAAGTGCTGTGATTTTTGCTTGAGAGGTTTTGTCATGCCAAGCCAAACAAATCATCCCAGCAGCTCCCGTAGAAAGCAAAACATGCAAATGATAAAAAACAAGAAATAACTTTCTTGTTTATGGCTTCGCATATTATTGAAACAGACTTAAACTCAAGGCTTATTGACAGCGGCTACATCACCCACAAGGCTAAAAATATTAGTCTTTTTAGCTACATTGATTCTTTTATAAGGACAAAAGTGTTCCTTGGCAATGGAGAGACGATACTAGCTGAAGGTAAAGGTGCTGTCATCATGTATACTAAGCAAGGTGAAAAGAAAATCTCTAATGTTTTATTTATTCCGAGATTATCTTAAAACTTGCTTAGTATTGCTCGGTTGTTGCATAGCAAATTTTCTGTGTTTTTCAAAGATCGTGTTTGTATTATTTATGATCCACAAGAAGCAGAGATTGTAAGGGTCAAAATGGTTAACAACACGTTCCTTTTAAATGGTGAATCTCTATGTCATCATGCTCTAAATGCCAAAGTTGAAGAAAGTAAAAGGTGGCATCATGGCTTTGGCCACTGGGACGACAAAGTTTTAAAAATTTTGTTTTCTTCTGACATGGTTGAAGATTTACCTATTTTTGATTCCTTCGGATAGATTTGTGAAAGTTGCCAAGAAGGAAAAATGCATAAGCTGCCTTTACCAAAAGTTTGTGGGTTAAGAGCCAAGGAGAAGCTTGAATTAGTGCACATTGATGTTTGTGATCTTTAAAGTACTATTTTTCCTGGCAACAGTAGATATTTCATCCATTTTACTGATGATCTCACGAGGATGACTTGGATTTATTTTTTGAGCGAGAAAGCACAAATTTTTAATGTTTTCAAGAAGTTTGTGAATTTGGTTGAAACTCAAAGTTGCCGTAAACTTAAAACTTTGAGATCTGATAAGGGAAAGGAATATATTTCTAAGCAATTTGACAAGTTTTATGAAGATTTTAGAATTTAGCACCAATTATCTATTGTCTACACACCACAGCAAAATAGTATATCTGAGCAAAAGAATAGAACTATGATTAAGAAGAAGGCAAGATGTTTAATTTTTGTTTTACTTACTCAAAAGATTACCCACAAAGGCAATAAAGGGCAAGTTTCCTTATGAAGCTTGGTGAGGGTATAAAAGCTTTTGTTAAAAACCTAGAGATTTTTGGATCTATATGCTATTCTTTTATTCCTTTTATGAAGAGATCCAAACTTGGTGAGAAGGCAATCAAAGGAATATTTATTAGGTATACACCAAATTCAAAAGGGTATAGAATTTTCGATTTAAGGACTGAAGAAGTTATTTTGAGTCATGATGTCATCATCGACGAAGACTCTTATTGAAATTTTGAGCAAAAAAAGCTTGTGAGAGACTCGCCCACCAATATTAAATTAGTTGAGTATTCTTTTAACTCAATCGATTCTAATAATTCTTGTAACTAAGATCCTTCCTTAGATGATCATGCCGTAGTAGAAGCCACAGAAGACAGTCCATCTTATAAGATAAAATCACTTGCTAATGTATATGAAAGATGCAATCTTCTTGTTGTTGAACCAAATGACTATTGTGAAACTTCACAATATGCCCATTAGATTGCAGTTATGGAAGCTAAAATGGAGATGATTAAAAAAAATGATACAAATGAGCTTATAACCTTAAAGTAAGAACATGATTGGTGTGAAATGGGTGTTCAAGGTGAATTATAATTCTAATTTCTCTATCAATAAATACAAAGCGAGATTGGTTGTAAAAGGCTATAAACAATAGCCTAGAGTTGATTATAGAGACACATTTGCACCAATTGCACAACATGACACCATAAAGTAGATTATTGCTTTAGCTGCACAATTAGGTTGGAAAATATTCCATTTGGATATAAAATTAGCTTTTTCAAATGATGATCTTAAGGAGCAGATCTATGTAAGCCAAGCTGAAGGGTTCATAAAAAATGGCAAAAATGACAAAGTATATCGTCTAAAAAAGGCTCTCTATGAACTAATGCAAGCACCATAGGCTTGGTACAACAAAGTTGATTCTTATTTTATTTAATAGAGATTTAATAGAAGTATGAGTGAAACTATTTTGTACATGATGATTGGTGAAAATTCTAAAAAACTCGTTCTTTCTCTTTATGTTGATGATATCCTTGTAACTAGGAACGACCATCGAATGCTATAAAATTTTAAAGTTGAGATGAAAAAGATATTTAAAATGTCAGATCTAGGTCACATGCATTATTTTTTTGTTATGGAGATGTATGAAAAAGAAAAGGGTATTTTCATTTCTTAAAAGAAGTATGCTTAAGACATCTTAGAGAAATTCAATATGAACACTTGTAATATTGTTTCTACTCCTCTAGCTTTGAATTTGAAAGTCTTTAAATACAAAACTCTTTAATCCTACAAATTTTAGAAGTTTAGTATAAAGTTTATTATATTTGATTGCATCCAGGCCAAATTTGATGTTTGATGCAAGTATGCTCTCAAAACATATGACTTCTCTTAGTGAAGTTCATTTTGGTATTACTAAAAGGGTGCTTGAATACTCAAATGGTACACTTGATTTTGGAATTTGGTTTGAGTCCATTAGTTACTTGAATTTGACTAGATATGCTGATAGGGATTAGGCTAATTGTGTAATTGATTCTAAAAGCACTTTTAGCTACATTTTTTCTCTTGGCACCAAGGTTTTCTCTTGGAATTCAAAGAAGAAGGAAGTTGTGGCTCAATTCACTACTAAAACAGAGTATATTACAACAGTAATTGCTATAAATCATGCAATATGGCATCAAAATTGCTTGGTGATTTGGGATATGAACAAGAAGAGCATATAAAATTATTTTGTGATAACATGTCACACCCCAAACTGAGATCGTTCGTGTGATAATCGTCGTATATCTTTATATTACAATTATGAGATTTAGAATCGCAATACAAGAGCTCATAAGGCTCTATGTATCATTAGTTTTTAAATTATAAAATATTTAAATAAAATTTTAACTAAAAAGTTAAATAATAAAAATATTTAATTTCTTTCTAAATATTATACAATTAATTTAAAATCAAATAACATTTAAAAAATACAAAATACAATAATCAAAGTTGTTATATGACATCCAATGGACTCCATAAAGATAGTGAGTCGAAGATAAAAAATATACTTGAGATTTGTATACCTTCGAGAAATTATTTTCATCTTTAACTATCTCTTTACTTTACTTCAAGTACGTAAAACTAAAGTTTAAGAGGGATGAGTATACAAGAATATACTCCATAAGTAGATATAAAAATATATATATATACATATACACATAAAATGGTTACATGAAAACAATTTAAGAAAAATATTTATGAATATATTAGAAACAATTTGATTTCTATAAAACTCGTGGCATAAAATTCAAAAATTATTAGGCTAGCCATCTTCTCGGTGATTACTCTAATCATGAGCAAATCTAAGCTATCAGTAGGTTTTTCATATAATTAAAATAATAAAATATTTAATAAAATTTAGTTTATATGGTGAAATGAATAAATGCATGATTTTTTATAAAAATTAAGCCCACAACTAACTTTAGCTTAGAAGAATATGTAAATCTATGTTGGAGATATACCCTAGAACTAATCATATCATATTGTTCGAGGCATTACTTTCTTATATATATAAATTTGTAATTAGTTGTAAATTTGTTTATAATTAATAAAATAGCATTTTATTTATATCATTTGCATTTATTCAGTTGCTATATATTTTTATAATTTGATTATTAATGCAAAATAAAATTCTGTGATATATTACGTATCAAGACTCTATTTACAATGAGTCGTAAATATGAGTATAGAGCCTATAATTTAAATACATTCGAATAAATTTTCAGTTGAGGTGATGTCATGAGTGACTATAACATTGCATGACTGACATATTTTATTACTACTAATGATTAATATTCGATGCTAATAGTTGAGTGACAAGTCTCATGTTACAAGAACATAAACATGAGTATTACATTGATGAGCGTATTACTGAATATGACCAAATGTGATAAATCAAATGAGTAATTATTCACAGTCAATGATGCATCGTACGATTGTACTGGTGTACCACTAGTACTTTGACTTGAGATTTCACAATTACTCTCTATACTTAGGCATATTGTTCACTGTGTATATCATATAGGGCTAGTCACGCCTGATAAAAGAAGTTTGCTGGTAATGTATTATTATTGTATGAAAAAAGGTGATGATCAAGATGAAATCTGCTGGCTCAAATATTTGAACTTGAGATCCTAGGCAGAGGTGTCATACATAGGAGTTAAAATCTCTGACCGGAGCACTCATATTTAAAAATAAGTTTTGCAAATAAGCAAATCTCGTATATGATATGAGTCTCTAATCTTATGATTGAGTTAGGAGTTTGACAATTCTATGACCCGTACTCAATTGAGAGTCAACAGTAGAGAAATTTTATAATATACACATACAACTATATAGACTGATTTAGAATCTTCATTCATTATGTTTAGAAGTCATGATATCTTACTAGAGGTCACTCATGATGATTAAGAACTTCTAGTACAATATATTGTATCGAAGTGATACGAAATGTTCATATATATATTCATGTCTAGCTCACGATGAATTCAAGAGATCACACAATAACCAATAATGGTTGTCAATGATTATAACATTTTTATATTAACGAAAATGAATATGATTCAATATAAGGGTCGAATTATATTATTAATTTTTTAAAGTAAAGAATAAATTTTTCGACAAAGACGCGCTAGCACCGTACATTTGAGAAATGTTCTAATAATTTAAAATATCATAAATATGATTTATTAATATAAGAAAATCTAGAAAATATATTTACATATTAAGGATTTAATAAATAAATTTATTTATTTATTATTAACTAAATAATTGTTATTTAATTAAAGTAAATTCTTAAATGACAAATGGCATAATATAATTTTGTCAAATGTCAAAATTTTCGTAAATCTTAATTAACTAAATATATGTTTAAGATTAATTCTTTAATTTGATTAAAGAATTAAAGAAAAAAATTAATTAAATATGTAAATATGTGTATGAATTAGTCAAATTTTGATATTTGTATTAATATATGTATTTATATTATAATTGTTATGATATATATACATATACCTTAGTAACTCTCGTTTATATATATATATATATATATATATTAATTTGATTAATATATATTATTATTTAATTAATTAAGAATATGTGTTTTTATTCATTAATGATAATTAATAAAAATTGAATGATCTTTTGAAATTCTAACCTATTGTGTAATGACATGCATAAGGCTTGTTTTTTCATCATTTTTGTTTATTTATTAAATTAAAATGAACCAATTATATTTTTTGAAAGTGGAATACACGTGGGATTCAATTTGGAAGGAATTGAAATTAAATTCATATTCTTCTTTTAAAAAACCTAAGGTGAAAACAAGCAAGTAAGAAAAACATAGCATTTTCATCATTTTCAAGAGAAAAAAAAGAAAAGAAAGATAGAAAAAGAAAGAAAGGATAAGAAAATTGTTTTCCATAATTTCTTCTCTTTCTTGTGATTATTTGATTATTTTTTAAGGGTAAAAAATTGTTGGTGAACATTGCTTCTGCCCCTAACACTTGGATTTTGCTAGGTGAGACCTATAGAGCCTTGCGCAATAGATGAGAGGTGAGTAGTCTAGGTGGCTATAAGGACGAGTCCTCATCTATGAGGTCAAGGGTTCGAATCCTTGAAAGCTGAGCATGAGTTAGAGTAACTCATCTCTCGTCTGTTGCGCATGATTCTATAAGTCTCACCTGGCAAAACCCAAGTGTTGGGGGCGGGAGCGATGTTCACTAAAAAAAAGGCCTTTAATTTGTAAAACTATAGAATATCGGATAAAATTATTATTTTCGCTGTGTTCTGTGGTATGCATGTGATCACATACACGTCAGTAGTATCAAAGTATGATTGTGTGTCAATTGCTTGCAGAAATTAGATTGAAATTGTATTTGGGTTAAAATTGATAAATTTAGATTTTGATTTGATATGGCCTGATTTGTAGTATTTTTGATGTTTTGAGGATGTAGAAATATATTAGGATGTGTTTTTATTGCATATATATTGAAAAACTACTAGAAAAACTGAGTTTTGGGTGAAATTTAGGCTAAAAACGACGAACCAGCGACGGACTTCACGGAGTTCGTTAGGCATATGCATCACACGTGCGGGCGAGATGCCGGCAAGTAGATCGACGCGTCGAGCCAGCCCGTGGTGTGCACATCATGCATGCTGCGAGCAGCACTAGGAGCGCATGAGCACTACGAAAATAGAAAGAAAAGCTTGGTGAAGCTTTATTGGTGAGCTAGGTTTTCATAAGTATCATTTGGAACTATTGACATTTAATTGGTGTGTGAAAACCTTGGAGACAAGTAGAAGACCATTTGTTACATTTTAAGAAAAGTCTACAAGATAAATTTATTGTTTTAATTGATTAAATTATTTAATCATATGAAAAAATTTGAAAAAACATGCATAACTTACTATAGTATGCCATAAATGATCCTAGGATGCTCATGCATATTCTAGTAACTTTCAATTGTAAGCAAATAGGTTAGTATATTATATGTTCATTCACTGAGTATTGTTGAATACTCACCCCACTCTCTCACATTTCAAGTTAGTGTATAATTTAGGTGTGAGATGTGGTTAGGCTAGAGAGAAGATCTTCGTGTGAATATCTAGTACTTAACTCATTTTATATGCTTTGATCCAGTAAGGAAAAATTATGTTTGAATATTTTTGTTTGTTTTATTGGTTGAATTTATACTGAATTTAGATGTATTTGAAACTCTACTTTGATACCTATTTTACATTTTGATTTAAAATGTAAAATATTAAACTAAAATGGATTTAAATGATAACAAAATTGTGTTTATATTTGAATTTGAGTTAAAAAATGCCTTGTGTGTTTTTAAGATGTATTATAAGTTGATATTTTGTATTTTGAAAATTCATCATAATTGCCATGTATGCCAATTCCTAAGGTTATAGAGTAACAAAAGTTGTCATCTATCCTAGTCAATTCCACATTTACTTTAGCTAAGTGAACCATACCAAATATATTTGGACATCTGAGCTCAACAACAATAGCAAAAACTAAAGTATCAACTTTCTTTTTGAATTTTCATTTGAAATATATTTTGAACCCATCATAAGTAAATCACTTAGGTTGCACATCAATGATGATTATCCCATTCAAACTAAGGATAATAATGGATGATAGTTGATCAATTTTCATGTTTGCTAATCTTTCGTAAATGTTCCCAACAAGCATGTTTATAATTCTACAAGTTTTCCTATTAATTCTACTTAAATCATAGAATATGTTACCATTAATACTTGCCCTAACAGTCTGTTTAGGCTCTCTATCACCAACCATTTCAATCATAAGTAGGAAAGGAAATGAACCTATAACTTATCCTTAAGCAAGTCTCTACTTTATGGAATCTTTAATACATGAGTGATCTAACTAATTAAGTTTGTGTCCATGGCCTCTTCTCTTAAGTGACGCAACTGATCCACCGCTAAAGGCAGATCACCCAATCAACTTGAGGCAACAAGAACCTATACTCTAGAATCACATCTCAATAATACCTAATGTACGTTGTAAGAATAAGAAACATTTGGCATTCATCAAATTTGTTATTGGTGTTGCTACCCACACATACATGCCAATCATCCCCGTTCTTTGGTATTATAAGGTCGAGATGGTGCTCGAATTAATGCTCTAGTCCTTCAATATTACTTCCTCTATCTTATTTGAGCTAACCTCATCATATAACAATATAATACTCTCACTTTTGGGACTAGATCTAAGATTGTGTCAGATGTTTCTAAGAAGTGGTAGTTTTTTCAGTGGCTCCTTGAGTAGGACATCTGAAAAATCCTCAAGAATGGATGCTATCTCATCCAGAATGGTAATAATCTTGCTCGTAACTTTAACTTTACCTTCTAAGGCCAGTGTATGTACCTCATATGTATCTATAACTTCTTATCTATTTTCTTCACAACTATAAGTTAGATCTATTATGACCCTTTTTTTTGGCACTTCAGCCACTCCATCTACACAACCTAAACCAACACTAGGTGCTCGCTTACTATGATCATCAACTTTGACATTAGCCTTTGATCGTTCTTTCAAACCTCGCACCTCAACCTTTTTTTCTACTTTTTTTTTTTTTACCTATGATTGGGGATATCTGAACACTACCCACCTATAGGGTCCTAATGCGTATTTTTGTTCACCTTTAGTTAATTTATACACACTCGATTGCTCCAATACCAGGCATTCACTTATTAATTCCATGGTCCTTTAAGTAACAAACCTTTTATATTCGGGTTATAAAAAACATAAAAATAAATCTTATTAATATAACTATCAATGAAAATTCTCATTGAACTTGTTTTCTAGCCAATAATAATTTTTCAATAAAGATTCGTATACTTTATGGTAGGTAAATCTAAATCATAAACTATATCTCTATAGATATAATTCCATTCTCTATCATCAGATATAAAGATATTACAACACATATCATCAATCCTACCCCTTTAATCGGTTTACTATGACCTAAAATACTAAGTTTTATGTCGTTCTTTTTGCTTTAGTTCTTCTTTGAAATAATGGTATGTCGTAAAAATAACAAGCTCCTTGTAATTTTTTAAGAACAGTTCATCACTCATGAGGTCTGTATCTTATCATTCACATAATTAGGATGGTTGTTTTTATCATTGCTGCTACAACTAATTGTCCTAAGATGACAAAAAGGCTCTAATATCATATTAACGCAATGAAAATGTGTTTTGTAAGATTCAAACAACATTTAAACTTGGGTTTTTAGAATCCACCAAAAAATATAATAAACCCTAGAATTTGAAAAGAAAAAATTATTTTAATTGATCAAAAATTTAACGAACATTACAAAATTTAGAATATAAATTTAAATTTTAAGTTATAATAATATCTATAAAGTATAAATTTAAATTACTATAAAATTAAACAACTAAAGGGTAAAAACCTAAAATAAATATTAATTAAATTAAACGAAGGTTTTATTCAATTTACTAAATTGTAAAGTCTTTTTTAAAAATTTTTTAACCACAATTCGGTTAAACAAATTGAGAAATTCATTTGAGCGAAAGTTTTGGTGTTCTCTTAACAATTTTTAAAATAATCTCGATCAATGGAACCGTATCTCTCGATGGACGGATTGCTTCATCCTTCACTGATTTCTTTCCCTTGTACGATGCCTTCTTCATTATTTCCCTGCACAATGATTTCCTTCCTCTGCCCTTGGACGCCCTCTGCAACATCTGACAATATCAATTGCAAGATAAACACAACTAGTTCTTACATTAAAGATGGCAAACCAACTCATTTAGCAATGGCCATGATTGTGTTGAAAATTTTATTTTCTTGTACTTTTAATCGCTGACCACCTTGCAAGATTGCAATCCCATGACACAAAATTAGTTTTCAAAAGCAAGCTCTATAATTGGGAATGCTGCTCTATAATTGGTCCATTTAGCAGCATTCCCAATTATCATATCCCGACATATATGTGCGCAAAAAGAGTATGTAGTTTAAAGGGCAGTCGTATTATGTTGTCTTTGCCTCTCACTTTATTATTACTTGTAACTGCCTTTCTAACTAGCTTCAAGTACAATATTGTTCCATTGTAACTCACAGTTTAGGTTCCTTTTGCTGTCATAATTGGAAAAAGGCCAGAATTAGTGATTTGGGCCCAAACATGTTTAGACAAAAACCCAATTTGAATTAGTGATAAGAATCAATAACATTGTCCTTGGTCTTCGATCATATGCGTAATCATTGGTTCAAACTTGCATTATAACATGCAGTTTTGATATATTTATATATTTAGAAATGAAGTGTTGCCAAAAGTGGAGATGTTATTATAGCTAGCTAGTGTTATTAGTGATTAAGAGTAATTAAGCATGAGTAATTTGAGTTTTGTGAGTGAGACAAGGGCTAGAGGTACTATGAAAGTGCATGATTTTCAAATTTCTGCCTCTGTAATTATGCCTTTGCTGACAGTTCATTTTTTTTATTTAATAAGCAATAAGTTTAGTTTAATTTACTAATTAGTAAAATTTTTGGCTTTTATCAATGGCAATTAGCTGTAAATATAGAAATATTTAATTACACTCATTGCATGATACAAATGGTTCATATTTTGACTTTATGTAGTATTAAGGCTTGTAAGTCAAAACTATTATGTATAGAAAGTATAAAATCTTAAATATTAATAATAAATTAAATAAGTTTTATTATAAATTGATGATACATATACTATTTTAACTTTGTTCTTAAGAAATTGTACAAACAATATAACGTTAGTAGGAAAAAAATTACATAAATTTGAAAGTAGAAATAAAAAGAAAAAAATATGAATTTATTTATTATTTTTATTATCAAATCATAAGTTGGTATTTTTCTCTTTTTTTCTTTTCATTTCTTTCTTTCTTTCTTTTTTTTTTTTTTTTTTTTTAATCGGGAACATTATCACGAATTATGGTGTACGCATTTCGGCAATATGCATCAACAACATGGACCAAGGTTTTGTTTTGGACTTATTATGGAGTGGTTCAAACTCAAGTCCAACTCCAACATCAGATGATTCTGTTAGTGGCCAACTCAATTTCCCTCTTTAGTTTCTTCTTTGATTATGATTGTTGTTATTTTTTTTTTTCATTTTTTGAAAATATAATATAAATAATTAATAAACATATTTAATTTTTACTCACTTATTTGACGATTAATAATTTATTATGCAACAACTGTGAGATTCCTAGAATAATAGTTACAATTTAAAATCGCTGCATCGGGAATTATATAATGTAAAATTTAATTCTAATTTTATTAGGGCATTAGATATAAAGCTTGGTTTACATTTAATAAAAATTTCAGTATAAATTTAAGGATCACTGCAATATAATACAAAATCGATAAAATCACGGGTAATAATATATTAGTTACAATTAAAAATCCAAAAATTGATAATTTAATTTAAAGTTTTAATAGAGATGTTATAATTTTGTATGATACAAAACTTAAAAAAGAAAAATGAATAATTAAGAACCTAAACTTTTGTAAATAAATGCTACATCAATAATGACGATTGATTTGATGGATTAACCAAAAGGATTGCTTCTATTTTTCTAATTTAATGCTTAATAACGTAAACACTCCAATGGACAATTCGTGAAATTAGGCCAAGCTGACTAACTGATGAGATGGGTGATGATGATTCATTCCCATTCACTAATCACTGTCACTTACTAATTTGATGGTTAACAAAAAGGGCTGCCTAGACTTAGCTTATCTATTGCCTAACAACTTAATCTACCAAAATATTGAAATAGGCAACCCTTATGGTTCAACCGCATTCACTAATCAGTATCAATACTTCATTCATTGGATCTGGACTAACAGAAAAGACTAATTAACAAAAATGACTTTTCAAATAAATCACGTTAGTTTTGTTGATTTATTTTTTTTCTAATTATTTTAACAGTAAAAATTGGGCCATTCAAACCACATTTTCGATATTAAAAAAAAAGGAAATTACTAAACAAAATACATATTTTAAATTCTTATATTAAAATAGTATAACATTTATCCAATAAAGGCCAATTTGGGCAACTTGATGATTCATCCGTTTGCTGCTCGACTTGAGTCCCCGACAGGCCCAATCCCTTCTGCAGACTCCAGCCTTGTACTTATTAACAAAACGATAAATTTAGTCAAAGTCAAAGGTACAAACGGGGTCCACCCTCATTATTAACAGCTTAAAGTTTACAGTAGTGATATATAATAGTATTATAATATACTAGCATAGCCGAATCATTATAATTTAACAACAATTAATACTATTGCAGCAGCAACAGCACATTCAGTTCATGTTACCAGCTTCGCTTCTTTCATAAAACCAGAACCTAATCCTTTCTTTAAGCTTCATTAAATTAAATTAAAGAATTAATGGTGTATGTATAGTCATTATTCAATACTGAAATGTGAATGGTTGCCCTTGATTTGCTGAGTTTAGCCTAGTATTAGACACTGCGTTGGGCTTTGCCCTTCTACTTTCTGTTGGAGTGTTTTCCGGGTCAACTGATATTCCCAAAAATATGTAACCGGAGGGTCACTGTGATGACAAGTGTACCAAGTTAATGTGTTCTGAATCGTTACTTTTTGCACCAATTACTATATAGCCTCATTCCTTAATTAATTAATAAGATAATCTAATCACATATATGTATGTATTTAATTTTTAATTTAACCCCGGATATTTAATTTTATTTGCTGTCTGGAATTAATTACTTAATTATAGATGTCCAAATCTTAATGGAAACCTTTTAAGAACTGGACATGATATTGGCCACTTGTAATATTTTTCAATTGACAAGAAAACTCTTCATTTCATAGTATACCATCATTTACCTAGCTGTTTGAAAAGGGTATAATAGTCAAATAAATTATACTATGTATATAAAGATCAAGCTGTTACATGGTTACAGAAATTAGCCTCATCCTCATGCGACCACTTGCGCGGACTCCTCCCATGTTATGTACCCTGCAACAAATATTTAGTCAAACTAACAAAAGCTTAGCACTCATGACTAATCCAAAATTAATAATAACTAATCCTCATTAGCCTGGACAATGGAATAGAAGTTAAAATTTTTATCAAACAAATCTAAAAAAAGAAAAAAGAAAAAAGAAATTCAATTTTTTTGGACAAATGTCTCAGTTAATTGTTCTAAAGTCTTATTTACCACTTGTTAAAGTAAATTTAAAAATAAAATCAAAATATAATAACTATTGTCTGATTGACCAAGTGAGTTGACTATAAATTGTAATTAGGGAATCCTCAGTCCCGTTTCTCCTCAAATAGATAAATCCTGAATATATATTTCCGTATATGTATTTGGTTGTTAAATGACAGATTTTTTTTTTATTGAATTGATGTGGTTTTTATCCATAAATTTGTCATATAAAATTAATTGGTGAAAATGATGAGTAATATATTTTTAAAATTAAAATAAAATTACAAGGTGTTTCAAGCACACTCAACATGTTAAGATTTATTAGAAAGGCATGCAAAAAACTAAGGTAAAATGTCTTTTATCGTTTAGTAGGGAAGGGTATCCACCATGTGGCGTTCTCATATTCTCAAACAGAAGCTTTGCTTGGTTGTTTCGGCTTCACCAGACCAATTAATTTTAATAATCTCACCGTCCAAAATCATTTTACCAGCAATAAAAAGACAAATGGACTGAAGTTTCAGTACAACACATATATATATCTTCTCTACCTTACTCCATCAGCCAATACTTTCTCATGCACCTCTTCGTACACAACATTTCACAGTTATCTCACTAAACCCCCAAACCAGCTTGCTCTTCAATCTTATTCCATCTCTAGGAAATCCAAGAAAAAAAAATCAACATGGTTTCTGTGGAAATTGTTCAAGCCACTAGATCCATTAATGAGCAACCGACAAGTCCCAGAATTTCATTTTCTGCTGATTTTCTTGATGAAACGAACTTCATTTCTATTACTCCCCAGTCCTATCACCAGGAGGGAAGAGATCAAGAGAAGGAGAAGGAGAAGGTAAAGGGAAGGATTGCAGATTTTGAGTTTCTTTCAAACAATGTAAGTGGCCAGAGCATGCTTACTGCAGATGAGCTTTTCTTTGAAGGAAAGTTGCTTCCCTTTCGGCAAACACAACATTCTGAGAAGCTGAACAAAATCAGTACGAAAGCAAAAGATGGTGAAGAAGAGGCAAAGGTTATTAACAAAGAGTCTACAGAGCCAAGAGTAAATTGGTTTGTTGATGATGACCCGTCTCCAAGGCCACCAAAGTGCACTGTTTTATGGAAAGAGTTGCTGAGGTTAAAGAAGCAACGTGCTTTTTCTCTGTCACCACCTGCTTCCTCCTCTTCAACATCATCTTCTTCTAGTTCACTGGCTGATATGGTTCCTACAGATGAAGGGAAAGAAGGTTCTGGGAACAAGGCGAAGCAAGTTAACAGTAGTAAAAGGGGATTAGAGAGAATAAGATCGGCCAGTATTAGAATCAGGCCAATGATAAACGTCCCCATTTGCACACAAGTGAAGAGCACTGCTTTGCCACCTCCATTTCCCCTAAACCTTAAGAAAGGAAAATTAGAGAGGTGAAATTAATGAAATTGATCAAGAAGAGAACTTTGTAGCGGAAGCAAAAATATTCTATCTCATATGCAGTATTGTCTAATATGCATTCATTTCGCTTTCATTTCATTCTAAAATTTTCCCAGTTATTCTGTGTTACTGTGTTCAGTAGAATAATGTTGAATCTGTTATGTAATACAATGTAAATGCTGACTTTTCAAATTCTATTAGATGTCATTAACAATTTCTGTTGTATTTTCTATCTTGTATAATTTTGAAATTGCATTCATCTTGGTCTCGTGGATAGGAAGTAGGATATGAGCAGTGATTTGCACATGCAGTATGCAGGCATTCTGAAATATAGGGTCCTACTCCTACAAAAGGGATCAGACACCCAGAGGCAGAGGAATCTTATTCAATGGCCTTACTCTCAGCAGTTTTATTTACACTAATGAATAGTGAATTATTCTTGGTAAAAGAGCTCCGGTCTCTGGACACCGTATGCGTTGATTCTCCATTATAAATCAGAAAGGATGTCATCATCTGCCAAAAAGGGCAATTGGGAAGAAGGAAATAAGCGGGCTATGCTTCTGTTCTGCACATCTGATCAACAATAAAATCTATCAAAACTTGAATTTCTTTCTCTCTCTCTGTTCCTTTTTTTTTTTTTTTTTTTCAACTAATGTTAGTAATTATCTCGACCAGATTATCACGACTCACATGGGTGATGGAACAGGTAAATTTAATTAGAAGTCTTTGGATTAAAATCTAACGGTAATTTGTCATAAGAAGATTCTACCTTAAGATCTCTTATAGCCAACTCAACTATAGCTTGCAATTAATGATAGTCAACTTCTCAGAGAGATACTGATTGATCAGAAGTACAAATTTTGATTATTTTATGATGGGTTTCTAAGGTATATAAGTGGATTTCGTTTCTTGTTTCAAAATAACAGAAGTTTAAACTTCCAAGAGATACATTCACAGAAAAAGCATATTTACACTAATGGACGCTGTTTAACAATTAACAAACAGAAATAAACAAAATAAATGTCTACTATGTAAATTTTAAATAGCCAAGTTATCTGTCAAATGGCAGCAGAAGATATTAATAAAGAAACAAATCAGTTTATGTTTATATTTGCATTCAAAGTATGCAGTCAATGAAACGAGGAAAAACAAATCCGACCACATCTATTATGTTTACAGCCATATAAAATAATGACACACAAAGTTAAAAAGCAATCTGAACATGGACTATTGTCAAATACAATCTGAAAACTAGATCAAGGTATGCCAAGTAAATAAAAGAATCAGAATGAATATGGACAAAAAATACAATTTTGAAGGCTCTCAATTGCGTTTTGCAGCCTGTAAATGGTGAAAGCTGAGCATGAAAATTTTCAATTCCACGTTTGGATATCCCATTATCGCAAAAACTTTCGGCAAAATTTTCAAAACCAAAGTGAGAGACAGGGCCCTTTGTTGAGTTACTATATACACAAATGGTTGAAATTAAGTTTCGTGACGAATACAACGATGTCACCTTTACCATTGGATGGAATGATTTGTTCAGGAAGATGGTGAAGACGAGAGATTATTTCCGGGAGAGGTCCTAATAAGCAAATTAAGACAGTTAGCTTAAACTAGTGATTTCAAAGATGTGAAAACTATGGCTTGCAGATATGAAACTTACTTAAGGGTCAATCCAGGTTTGATAAGGCTACTTGGAATTTGACCAGTCAGATTATTGTTTTGTAAGAATCTGAAAGACAAAAGGAACTGTGTTAGGTACAATCAAGAATCATATCTGAACTTCCATATAGGCAACGAGGCACAATAATCCAAAGGTGAAAGATGCTCCAAACAAAATGTCAATCTGTTGCCGTGTAATGGATTGTCTAGATCTGAAGAATACTTGAAAGAAGGAAAAAAAGTGACATGTACGTAATATAGCAAAAATGAAGAATAATACCAACCAGCCATTTTGAAATTTGTGGGAAACATTGAATTTTGCATAAAAAAGCATTAGTAACAAGCATAAAAGATAATTACAGGGGAAAATGATTGATTACACGTGAACAAATTGCAAAAACACAATATAAATCTAAATCTGTGTACATGAGGCAGCTCAGTCAAAAAAGGCACAGAGCACGAAATAAAACAATGGTAGACATCTACACCAATATTATAGTACGGATATATGGAATTTTGCAATATTTGTGTGGAATTTATGGCTCTGTAAACAAGCATGTTATTTAGCTAATATCATTTGAGATACCAGCCAATTGTGGAGCTTCTATTTACCAATAAACCTAAAAATCGTTATATAAATTATTGTCCAGCTGATCTGTGTAGCCAAACATGTTTGGTCCATCAACTACGAGGGCCCAACTAAGGTGAATTTGAGGAATTACTAACTTGGAATCCAGTGCAGTGAATCATATACAAGACGTCAAAAACCCAGTATAAATATATTCCAGAACTGATCAGTTATGGCATAAATTTTAATCGCAACATTTTATTTTTTTCACAATTTTCTTGCATAATGTACTTGCTGAAAGCCGACAATTTTTAACATGTGAGATTCAGCAAGAGATCAACAATCCTTAAATTGCTCAAACCACCAGCACAAATTACACAGTCACTACTTTTCTTTGCTGTTATTTCCCGATATTGCAAGTCATCGGAAACAAAATCCGTGAGGTCTTGCCAGGATTGCAGTGGCTTAGGTTCCCAAAAGATACCTAATTGAACATTAGTAGTCTTAATTAGGTTCAAATTGGTCCCAGAAAGGAGATGTTAGACTGTCCAATGCCTCAGATACAGCATATAATAATCTGAAAGTTCATTCTGATCATTCTGCAAAAAGCGTAAATGTAATCTATATTGTCAGCAATATGACACAGATGCTCCAACATACTCTGATGTGGAACACTGACAACGGTTACCTCACTATGATTGGACAAACCCTGGTTTTCATAAAGTGTTATCATCTTGTAAGTATGGCTCGGATGTCTTCAACCATTAGTTTCCAATTCTCCACTCAGATGAGTGTGTTTTACCAATGACTATATTTTGCAAATAGCATACTAAATTACTACACACAGGCTGTACAAGGCAGGTATAAGTGATGTAACAGCATGAGGTAAGTAGACACAAGTCTCAGTAATCCTTCATTCCATTGCATCAAAAACTTATCTTGCAAATTGTGAAGGGTGTGCTGCTGCTAGAGACTATATTACACCCATCCACATAATTATATTGGCTCTAATAAAATCTTTCTGTGATTGAGGGAATAAATCCCATGATTTAGAGAAATCTCAGTGTAGCTATAAACCTCCTAGGTAGATTCAGAAACACTGCTTGAGGGTTCCCTAATTTGGAAAAAGTTCTAAGCATGAATGTAAGCATACAGTAGAAGAGTTGTATGCATTGAATTCCCTTAATTGTGATATTTGTAACAAAGACTAAAATAAGGTTCATATATGGTTTGAATTGATCTATTATCACAGGCAAAAAATGATAGGCAGGGAGAAAAGCCATGCACAATGTGTAGTGAAAGTACAACTTACAGTTCACGTAAGCTTTGTATTTCCCCAAGGGACGATGGAATATCTCCACTGAATTTGTTGTCTTCCAAATGCCTTTTCATGTGAAACAGCATATAATCAGATATCCAAAATCAAATTCGATGTCATAAAATGCAAAGAAATGTTCTCTTAGGTTCCAACAGATTAAAAATTGCAGATTAACATGCACAAATATAACAGCAGCTAAGTGCCGACTGAAGTTCTGCATCATATTAAAAGACTGCAGGGTTAATAGGTTTCATGCTGTGTGATCTATGATAGCATTTCATATGGCGACTCATGATAAAACTATAAATCAAATCAAATAGCTTGCTTGGAAAAACATAAGATAATCAATAACATACAACTTCTCCAGATTCCTTAGTAAACTGAGATCAGGTATCACTCCAGACAGGTTGTTGCTTCCGAGCCATCTATCAATAGAATGAGATCATGAAAAAGCAAATACTTAGTAATATATTCCAGCAATCAAAAATTTTTATTTGACAACTTACATGCCATTCAGTGCAGTCAATCTAGAAATGTTGGGAGGCAGTGATCCTGAGAGACCCAGATTTGTCAAATTTCTGTACATAAAAAGAAATAATAGTAGGTTTTTAGAGACAGATAACATAAGGATGGGCAATAACCACACTGTCATATCTATTCCAACTCACAACGTAACTACACGAATCCGGCGGCCATAATTGCATGTAATTCCAGTCCATGAATATTGGCGTGGCAAACAAGGATCACCCTTCCAATCAAGTGGAGGGTTCTGGAGGCTGTTTTTAAACGTTTCCAATGCTATCACTGCAAAAAGAAAAGAAAACCCGTATAATGATACTTTCATTGGGAGTGCAAAATTCAAACAAAATATAATAAAGTTTTAGCTGCCCCATCACTTTGCGTGAAAGATCTATGTCCATCAGAAAGTAGATTCTTTTAATATGATAAGAACATGGTCAACTATTCAGCTCCAAAGCAGTAAGTTGAAATTCTTCCAATGGATAAGCCAATAGCCAAACCCAAGGTCTTGGTCATTTATTGATTACCATGCCTAATGCTATATAGAGTATATGATTAAACTATCAACTTTCAAGTTGCATGACAAACAACTTCTTTGTCGTCTTTCCCCCTTCCGCAATCATTTACCCCATTTCAATATCATTTTGTTTAGCATGTATTTCAACCTGGCAACAAGGTCCTTACAGAAGAATCACCGTTTTACAGGGAAACGAAAGTAATCTACTTGGCCAAATAAAAGGTTTTTAGACTGTTAGTTATGATACCATCTCTAGTGAGAGTTCTTCCTGCAAGTTCCAATACTTGGAAAATCTCTCCACCATTGATCAAAGGACCTTTCTTTGAACCAGCAGCAGGGTTTAAAGTTACTTTTGTAACATCAGTGAGAGGCCACTTTGTAGTAAAGACAGCTGCACCATCTGGGGTTACACTCAGATTTTTGTAGTAGGGCACGCCATTTATAATTATGTCAAACACCCTTGTTCCTCCTCGTGAAGATTCAAGATTATCTGCAAAATAAAGAGCAATGTAGTATTTTGATGTTGGAAGTAAAACTGGAGGCCATATTAACTTCATGCGTTTTGGTTGCTCGGTTGCCAATGCTGTCTCAAATATTTTCAAGGGAGGAAGATTCCAGAGACCGGGAACAGATACATTTGCCTTGCCTGTTAAGGCATGGTTATTGTCAACAAATGGCTCCCAAAAACGATTGAATGGATCATCAGGATATCTGTCGATGGAAAAGTTTGAATATAAGATACATAATTTTCACTTTCGTATATATATTTAGTGTTTAACTGAAATAAATAAAAATATTTTTTAAACTGAAAATGCACAATGATCGCTTGATAAAGGCTCTTTTAGCAAGCGGTTTTTGATTAATCAAAAGGCTTGAAATTTTTGTAAGATAAGTATTTGATTAGATAATTTTTCAAAATCACTCCAAAATTATCTTTAGTCACAATCATTCTTTAAGATTCAGACAAGAGTTAACTTTCTGATTGCAGTAATTGGTGTTTCCGAGCTAGATTTTCCATGCTTTTGAAAGGAAATATAGCAATGATTTTGGTTCCAAACTCACTATCAGTATATACGACTAAAAATTACTAAAACGGAAATCGCAAATCTATTTAATAACAAAATTATAATCAACAATAAACAAAATATAAAGTTCTCGGACCATAGAAAACATAACGCCATCAACTCACCGAATGTTTTCTGTTCCGTTGTATCCAAAACTATTTCTCGCAATCAAACAGAGTCCAAACTTGCTAAAGTCAGTACTGTTATAAAGCGATTCTTCCAGAGGTATAAACTCCAGAGCTGAAATAAACGGGTCGGAATTCGTATGCTTGCTGGACCCGACACACAGACTCATACTCCTCCCCTGAGCCAAAAAGACGCCCTCATAATACGACGACAACCCGAGCGCATAATCCGCTGTTGTATTGACCACGCTCCAAAAAGTCCCGTCCACCATCTGATCGAAAACAGGCGGAGAAACTCGGCCGTTGACTCCCCCGTAGAAGTACGTCGTCCTGACCAAGTACTTGGCCCCGCGAAACGCCGGGACGACGTAACAGAATTTCTGATGAAGTTTGTTGGGAAACGATCGGACGGTGGATAGAATAGGTACGCTGACGTTTGCCGTCACGTTCTTCGGGGTCCCACTTGAGATGAAGTCGTTGTCCGGTTGCCATTCGGCGCCGTTGATATTGGAACCGACGACCGTACCGCAATCAATCAAAGTACCTGAGTAATCAGAAAAAATAACAAAATTAATAATCATAGAAAGATTCATTTTCTTCGAAATTAATCATAGAGAGATTCATATTTAAAGGAAAATGGATAGTAATGGTAGATTGTTCAACATAATCATAATAAAAGTTTTATTTGAGAATTTACGAGAAACATTTTCGCATCACGAATCTAAAAGGAACGGCAGCAATTACTTACCTCTAGGAGATTGAGAGAAGGAGAGGGAGAAAAGAGAAAGGATTGAAACGAAGATAGTGAAAATGGATGACATCGTGGGGAGAACAGACAGACATGAAAGAGTGAAGAAGTGGAAGAGATTTGGGTGATTTAGGGCTTCGATATGTTATTGCTGAATGAGTCGTCGTTGAGTTGAGCTGAGTGGAGTTGATTCAGTCATGCAAGGAAGGAATTGGAGTTGGGGAAGAGAAAGGAATTTTGTTTGTATTTTATCATTCCTTTTATTTTATTTTCATTGCAGTTAGGACGCGGGAAAATTGAGGGCCAGGTCAGAGACACGCTGCAGTTAGGCGTGGAGGTTGGGTTAGGTAGTGACTCTGGCTGACGAAGAGCTGTTTAGTGTGCTTGTGTATTAATTTTAATGTGACATGAAACGGCTAAGAAACCACTTATTCAACGTCGATCCACGGAATCTAGCATTGATCCTTTGATTTTTTTCATTTTAAATTTAAAAATTCAAACACCGGCGAACGGTTGGTTAATAAAGAGAGTGAATTCGAATTCTGCCATCCGGTTTATTGGAAAGAAAATATTAAACTAGTACATGAATAAAATCATAATTTCTCTTTTTAATTTGAATTTGTGAAAAAAATAAATATTAGCACAATATTAAGAAGATAAAATAAAAATATAATATAATATAATAAGGTGCATATAAAAATAATATGCAAAAAAAATATATGATTAAGGTAAAAGAAAAATAATGTTAAAAAAATATCAATATTTTTACTTAAAAAATTCTTTAAATTGAGATTAAAAATTACGAAACCTTTAATTCAATAAAAGAATTCATTATATAAAAGGATATTCTTATAAAAATACTCTTTCAAATGATTATAAAATAAGTATTAAATAAAAAAAATAACAATAAAATAAGAATAAATCAAAGAAGAATAGAAATAAATTATTTAAAAAATGAGTTATTGTTCACGAGTTAAAATTGGAGTTATAGACCACAAAATATTATCTATATATATTGTAAAAGAAGATTTTAAGAACTCTCACATCAAATATTTTTAATTTGTTCTAACAATTAGATTCAAATTAAATGTGTTGATGAAAATTAGACGATAAAAAAAAGAAATCTACTTCTCTTTCTTTTCTCTCCTTCTTCTTCTTCTTCTTCTTCTTTTTTTTTTTTCTAGATAAGTCTCTCTATTCTTGTACTTTTTGCTTTAACAATTTTCCACTCATAAAAAAAAAAAAAATTGAATTCTCAATCTTAATCTTTTTCCCTTAAATAGAGTATTTTAAGCTCTTTCTAAAATAATTTTTATAATAAAATTAATATTCTTAATTTTATAAGGTCATTAGTTAATTTTTTTTTAATCCTACTTGAATTAGTACTTAAACTTTTAATTTACGTAAGAAAAAAAAGTTCAAACTTAACACGATTTACTCGAGTTTAATGAAAAAATAAAAAATCTCGCAATCTCTTTCTTTTTATATATATCAGCACCTTTGGTTAGTCTGTCTCTTCTCTATGATTCAATTTGCTTAAAATACAAAAAGAAAGAAAAATGATAAAAATAATAATAATATTTTTAATCACAATCGGATAGCTGTTATTAATTCAATTCTTGTTTCTGCTCATCGTGATTCAAAACTAAGCGCCAATGATATGTTTAAAAAAAATGATATTAAAAAAAATTAATAGTAATATATGCTTTTATGTATTTATACTCTTAGAGGATTTGTAATTAAAATAAGAGAAAATAATTTCATATATGAAGTATCTTTATGTTAACTTTACCTACAGCTCAAGTTGAAAAACACACTTATTTTTATAGGTTAATATTAACCAATTATCTATTTATTTATATTTAATAATTATTAATTTTATTTTACAATAATTATGAATTATGAATTATAATTTTTTAAGAGTGACATGACTATTTTACTTTTTGAGAGTGTTGGTAGATCTTTTTGAGGTCACCTCCCGTTCTCAATACACAGAAATGCACTTATTTACTAATGGATTAAACTCAAAAGACCCGAAATTGCAAGTTCACTCTCAAACTCATTTAAATCCAGAAATTTTCAGGCGATCCTAGCTCTTTATTATTAAAAACAGGAGATCCGATGAGGTGAACAATAACTATTTTTCAAAGCTTGTTAAAATGTCCCATTATATTTAAGGTTTAGCGTGCCACACCAGCTATACAATAGATATTTATTGCGCTACTCTATATTGGTAGGCCATAATTGTGAAATGACCTGTTGGCTGCTAGAATATACCGCCTATTGTCAAATTGGTCTCCTATTTTTTTTATAATCACATGTACTAAGGTAATTATAAATACGACATTCACAGCCCAAAAAAAGGACTTTGGAGAGGTATTTGGACTCTCTAAGAAATTACCTGACTCGACCCTTCGCGTTAGTACTAGATAACTAAAACACTCTACTCTTTTTCATTTTTACTTTATCATTTACCTTTTATCTTCTTGACCTTGTGTATGACTTAAGTATCAGAGTTTATACACTGAAAAGTCGGCTTTGCTCCTAATTTTCTCTTTCTAATTTTCAAGTAACGATACTCATCTATAGTACAATTTTTGACTCGAGCCGAATTCAATAGCTCCAGCGAATTGTTCAAAAATAAATCTATGTGATGTGCTAAATTTTCTTCTCTAAAATAATTTAGGCATCAACAATTGACATCATATACGAGAAATACACGAAAAGCCTTTAGTTAGTTTAAAGATAATTTTTTGGCAAAGATTACAGTGAAAATAACCGTAGTTGTTACTCTCGAAGATTATAAATGAAAAGGGATAGGGATCCTATCCGTCTTGCTAATAGAGGATATACAACAAAATCCTCTAATGAGAATGAGTTGCAAGATCATATGATCATACTATTGATGAGAAGGACATCTATAATAATCAGAGAATGTAAGTCATTATAGTTAGTAATGGAGCTAGAAGAGTACAAGAATAGGCAATCAAAAGAAGAAAAGAAAAGGCGAATGTTAGAATAGAGAAACAAGCAGTTGAAAAAAGAAGTTGCAGAGTTAAGAAAACTTTTGCAAAAATAATATGTTAAAAGGGTACATCCTAGATGCGACAGAAAGCTATACTCAATCCAAAGGTAAGACAAAGCTTAGAGGCCCCATTACAGTCCTGATAGTTGGGAATGCATGACTTACTATTACCAGAAAGAAAAAGGGAAAGTTGTTGGATTGCAAAAAAGTCCTAGGATGAGAAATTATAGTGCTTCAATCTAGATATTTGAACTTTTTGAGTAGAGAATGTCCAATACTCTATACAATTTTATAATGGATGTACAAATAGAAGCTGAACCAAGACGGACTATCATGGACATGAAATTGTAGCTTAATGAAATCAATTCACGGGATCAAAATGTTTACCTAGTCATGTTACAAGTGATAAATTAGTAGAATTTAGAAGTTATATCAAGTGAATATTAGAGGAAGTTAGAGTCGGTGTGAAGGCAAATCTAGCCCAAAACTCGGGTGATAACTTTGGGGTTGGTGAGTATAACGACTTCCCATTCATTAAAAGCATACTGGAGTTAATAATTTTTTAAAACTTTAAAATATTTCAAATTGAGCCATATACCAGTAAGATTGATGCAACACTACCCATTGATATTTTTAAAGAAATGATATTGGTCCAAGTTTTAACGAAGTGTCAGATATTTTGTTTTCTTCCTTTGACCTTGGAAGGGTAGGCTTAAAGGAAGTTTAAGAGCCTGTCTCAAGAAAATATTGGCAACTTTAGATAGTTGAGTTAGGCATTCTTAAATGAATTTTGTGGCACCATCCAGACTTTTTATAG
>JAWDEX010000022.1:1082091-1097991 GCA_035221805.1 Trichilia hirta
CACAAACTCTGTTCTCATATCTACAACTCATTGTAGATAGAGTCTTGACACATAATACATCACAGGATCTCATTTTGTATTAATAATTAAATTATAAAAAATAAATAGCAGCTGTATAAATGCAAAATAATATAAATAAAATTCTATTTTGTTAATTATAAACAAATTTATAACTAATTATAAATTATATATATAATGAAGTAATGCCTTAAATAATATGACACGATTGATTCTAGGATATATCTCCAACAGTAAACAGTAAATCTTGAACAAATATTGGATATTTTTGCCGGTTATTTGCACTGTAAAAGACTATTAATTTTCTTAAAACAGAAAATCATGGCAAGGTTTAGAGATTTACCTGATGAATTAGTGGTCAATATTCATGCGTTGCTACCTGTTGACTCACTGAGAGGACTCAAGTGCATACAAAAGTTATGGCATTCTCTCATTACAGACCCTAGATTAGTAGTTAAGCAACTCCTCAACCAGATGCATAACAACAACAGTTGAGTTCTTCTCAAGTTCAGCCTCTTCAATTCTACACCGGGGGAAAAGATGTATCTTTTTTCTCCTTAGATAACAAAATAGAAACATCACCCGTGAGGATTATGCTTCTGCTGTTGGCAAGATTGTTGTACATCTTTTTACTAGCATGACATGTTTAATCATATATTGGGTCATTCTCATGGCATTAGATGTCTCTCGTTTGAATCTGACGAAACTGTTTTAGCTAATCCATCTATTGGGGAATTCAAAGAAGTCCTTTATTCCGTTTTACTAAACATGGTTATTTTCCAATTGGTATTTTCTTTGGTTATGATCCCAAATCTAATGATTACAAAATCATTCAAAACCTGTGTGCTCGCTGTGCTGAAGTTTCTCGTCTCAAGATCGATATGTATACCTTGAGTACAGATTCCTCGAGAGAACTTAAGAATATAAACCTTTTTGGATTTCAGATTGATTCTATTCAGGCTTTCTAGGGACTCTACTTCAATGGAGCTTGTTATAGGGTGATCACATCTTTCGAATAGTCCCAGTGCCAAATTTTTCCTCCAACGCCAAGAAAAGGTATTTCAGGGCTTTTGGTGTTTAATGGATCTATTGCGCTTCCTTGGCAAATCATCATTGCGAATAGAAAGTACTTTCAGATATGGTTCGTTGATGACCTTGGTACCAATGGAACACGAAAAAAAACTATTGATGATTGGACCCGATTCAAAGACTGCAAAGACCATTAGCATTTTGGAAAAATGATGAGTTTCTCATAGAAGTCATGAATAGAAGATTGTGTTGCTACAACTTTGGTACCCAAGAAATCAAATATCTTTCTGTTCGGAGGAGTCCAAAACATTGCTCTCCTGTAATTTACATGAGCAGCCTTGTTTCAGTCGGAGGAGGAAATAAATTTGACATTGGAGATTATAAATTGTCAAAGGGAAGTATGCCACCTAAATAGAGATTATCTTTCTTTCTAGTCATCTCATGAAATAACAATTGCTGTTTTTCAAATCTATTAATCTTCTGGATTACTCTCATGTTTAAATGCTTTTATGTTCTAGCAGAGGAAAAAAATTTTCTTCAGTTTGCCATCGAATTTTGCCTTATGCTTGGAAACCTAATTTCCCATGGGATTTACCTCCCTATCCTAATGAAATGTCAACTACATTTACCACAAACAATTGCTATTGGCACGAGAAAGTAGCTGCCTTGCTGACTATGTTGCCAAGCTAACTTTCTACAGCTGCTACTCGTTCATCCCTTTCTCTCCTTTCGTGAACTTTACAATATATAATTTACTGTACAGTATGAAACAGCAATAATGCACATCGTCAAAACCAGCAATAAACACAATGCATGGACAGCACCATATTGTTGAAACAAATTAATACTTATATTTTGCTGGAGGGAAAAAGCCACGCACACAGTTGACTAAGCACAATATAACAAATTAGGGTGGCAACACATGGACTCCAAAGTCAAGATAACACCTCATATTCAGGTCAAGATACTGACATTAATATTAAAATTAAAACTATCTAAAAATCACAAATAACAGAATCAGAGTTATTCAAAAGTTAGACACATCAATAAGGGTAAATTCTATTTTCGATGCCAAGATTAGCATACTGACCCCAAGAGTAGGAGGCTAATGTTAGAGAATATGTAGGAGATCATCAAAGAGTCATAAGATTATGTTTCAAACATGCAATATTTCTTAGAATTACGTAAAAAATAATTTTTTTATATGACAACAACGTGTTAGCCAGAATGTAATCATTAGTCCATATTTCAAAAGTCATATATGGCAAGTGACCAAAGACAAACAAGTGGCACCATTTTACTCGCCTATGCCGACCACAAGATATCGCATGTAAAAGCAAAAGCAATCATTAGATCCCTTCTCCGAGACTAAATATGATAGGTGAACAAAAAAGGATAAATGACACTATCCTATTTTCTCTAAAAAACTATAAAAGGCCGAAGTGATTAAGTAAGAAGATTGTAATATTTTATATAAAAAAAAAAAAAAAAAAAAACTCATACTCTACTAGTTAGATGTCTTTTTCTTTTTTAAAAATCTCTCATATCTAATTTGAATATCAGAAAATTTTCACTAAAATACTGACATTTTTTACCATATTTTATTGTTACAAGTCTTATTTTAATAAATTGTCTACACACAAAATTATGTGTGGTGCTTAATATTAAAAATTTTTGGTATCAACACATTTAAAACTTAGAATATCCAATACAAGTGATTAAAAAAAGTAATTTGTAAATACTACTCTAAACTATCGAGAGCAATGTATGTATATAACAATAATTAATTTTAATAGGGATGACCTTAGAATATAGTGGTTATATAGTAGTTATTCAAACTTTTTTGTTATATTCTCTAAATTTTAATTCATTCTTAATTATGTAATATCCATAAATAATCCATTTGTAGTGCAATTTTTTTTTCCCCTTTGGGTTCTCACTCCACTCACAGTCTCAATTACTCTCGTCTCTCTGAAGTCTGAACCCTCGAAACCAACTGAATTACTGCTCAATTTAGCTTCCAATTTATGGGCTTTATCCGATTCATCTTCCTTTAGGAAAAGATTTAATTAGCTTTTATTTTGATTTTGATTTTTCTATGTAAATAGTAACTTTAACTGCTTGGAATTAGGGTTTTATTTATTGTGATCTAATATTTTAACTTGTTTGGGATTTTGATGCTATGATCATTCGATGTTCAGAAATAAGGAGATTTTGGTTGGGGGAAATGTTGAATGCTAAGTTCTGTATCAAGTTAAAATTTGCGAATCCTATTTTGTTATTATTCCACTTGCTTCGTGCCACTGTTTTATGCATTTACTTTATTCACTGCATTTTCAAAGTTAATTTTCCTACAAATGGTGGGTATGCTGGCAGGAATTTGGATGTGTATAAGATATACATCATTCAATCATAATTTTATTCAAGCAGATATATTGGAAGAAAGACTAGAATTAATGGCGAGATCTGATGATCTACCTAGAGATCCGAGATTCTTGCATTGCTGCCGAGGACCTGCTGATGCAACTCAAGTGCGGACAGACGTCATGGTGTTTCCTCATGGCAAACTCCACATTTGTAGCAAAGCATCTCTGCAACCAGATCAATTCAGATGCGTTCTTCTATAGAGTGATCTCCATTGGGAATGAAATGTCTCGTCCTTCCTCTGTTTCGATGACAAAACAGAAACATCAGCGGGCGAGAATCATGCGTATGCTGTTGGGAAGATTGTTGAAATTCCTCAATATAAGACGTTGAAATTCCTCAATATAAGACAAACTGTAGTTTCCATTCTTTGGGCATTGCCATTGTATTATATGTCCCAGTACACTGAAGGTTAGAGTCGTTTGGGCTAACCCAGGTATCAGGGAATTCCTGCTGTGATCCACGATCCTTCCCAACGTCCAAATGTAGTGAACCGTTGGCCGCTTGTTAGTGGCTATGATAAGAATCTTAAAATCGCAGTTTGGGGGTCGACTGGCTAATTGGAATACAATTGTAGTGCTGTCAATCCATTACCCTTCTTCGTTACCTTCTTGTTTTCTCTCTCTCAATTACCTTATTGTTTAATGCCGTTGTGTTTAGCCGAGGTATCGAATGACTGCTGTGAATCATGCAATATAAATGGAATCTATTTTTATATTAAGCATAAAATAAAAATTTTAGTAACCAAGCCAAGTAGATGATATATGAGAACAACAAAAACAAGTTATTTCTGTCAATAGTGCAGGAAACAGAAAATCATAAACCAATAACCGGTAATTGATTTCTCTTTAAAACGTATTTATGTACCCAAGTAATTAATATCAAACAAAAAAAATTAATAGCATTTAACATTCAGTGCCACATATCATCATCATCATAATTAACATCAAAATTTCCCTCTCGCACTCTTTATAACTCAAGAAGTATTGCTTTTGTTCTCCCATGTTCTAGCTCCTTGTACCTTGCTTTTCCTTGATTTTCTGGATCTTCAAAACCTTCTTCACAATCTTTTGTTCTTCTACCAAGAATGCCCGAATTATCCTATAAAACATTTGATAAGAAAACATGAAGTTCGTCAAATTTGTCTTAATCGCTTTTCACCAATAAACAGTAAACAAAAAATGATGTTTAAGTATTCACCACAATACCTCTCCCTAACAGCACTGCCAGACAATACCCCACCATAAGGACGATTCACAGTCCTGCGGTTCCTAGACAATCTAGATCTCTTGTACTCAGCAGGTCTCAAGTGAGGAATCTGCAAAATGAGATCATACCAAGCATTCAAGGTCTAAGCTTAATCAAAAGAACACTAAGAATTTACAACTTCCATTCTCAACATATTTAGGGCCACCCTGCTAAGAGTAGACACGGTAAAACAAATATACATAATAAAACACTACTAGATATGTGGGCTAACAGTATCATAACTTCAACACAAAATAACACGTCATGGATAGCACAAAAAAGCCTCCACAGAGGTGGATTATTGACAGTCAAGCAGGTTATCCTCAAAATAACAAAGAGGTTAATTAAAAACTTGTCATCAACAATATGTATTTAAAACTTCCATAGAGGACTAGTAAAGCTGTTAGATTTGCAAAAAATCAAAGCAAAATTGCAGAAGTCAGATATTTTAGCAATCATAGCAAAATGTACAGCAACTTAAAATTGTAGTCAATCTAAGTTTCAATAAATTCAGAAAACCTCGTTTGAAGAATTAACATAGATATGCCAAGATTTTATAGAATGTAAGAAGCTATATTGAATGTAAAAAATTGAGTGCATAAATCACTTCCCTAGTAAAACTAGAGAACAATAATGATGCCACTCTGCAAGCAAACAGAAGATCCTCCAAAACTCTCATACCAAAGCTTCAAACTCCTAAAGCTCCCAGTTTCTTGCCAAATTTTCAATTTACGAAATGTCCCACAAAGCATAGGCTTTAAATGCTGCTAGAAACAATTGATAAGAATAACTTTTTCTTAAACATAAACGAATACCAGAATATCAAAACGTAAAATCCTCCTTGGAAACACATCACAAGGAATTATCTAAATGGGGAAAGCTTAACAACGCACTCCCTTATATTATCTCATAGACAATTCTTCCCAGAATCAATTCATCCTGAAATAGTAGCTAAACCAAAAAAAACTCAATAGAATTAATCCTCTAAATATCCAACGATTCATGAAAAGCAAAAATGTCAACATTTAGGTCATCCTTGTTTAACATAAGACAATAAGAGATCTTATAAAACGAAAACTGTTCGGCCAGGTGCCCAAATTTCTGAAAATAACAATCTCAAAAGTGCATATTAATTTATATGAACGAAACTAAATCAAATGAATAGACCATCACTAGAAACTCTCACAAAATGATATCTGGTAAATCATCGTCCTTACAAATTTAGATAAATCATACACTGATACATCAAAAATCGTAGCTTTAGGCAATACATGCAATTAGACGAAAAATTCATCAATCAAATGTATAATAAAGGGAAACATATACGAAAACGTACTCCTTGGATTCTCTTTCCAGTAACAGGACACTTGGGTCCGCTTGCTCTCTTCTTGGTGCTCTGGTACACCAATTTCCCACCTTTAAAATAACCAAAAACAAACATTTTCAGTACTTAAGCAAACTCATATTACAATATAATCGAATAAAATTTTTAAAAAATAAATGGAATTTTCGGAAACACTACCAGGGGTTTTAACGACCCGATGCTGGTTTGATTTTGTGGCGTAACTGTGCCGTTTGCGATATGTCAGTCGCTGAACCATTTTTTCTCCTCCTCTCCTAGGTTAACTTTTATTTTCGCTTTATGGGCTTTCTGGTTTTGAAGCCAAAACGTCGGTAGTGGTGATAGCTGAAAGCTATGGAGGAAGAAGAAACCGTTTTATGTGGGTTCGGGAGTTTCATGGAGCCCTAGATCCCACGGCTGTGAGTTCAAATTATCAACGGTTCGGATTCACTTAACCTGTTCTTGTTTTTCGGGGAAATTAAACTTGCCTCACGGGTAAACTTTAGTCATAATCAAAATACAACGTATGAGAGAGAATGGTAAATATCCAATAATTTTTTCAAATATTATTTATTTTTGTCAAAAAATTTATGCAAATATTTATTATAATTTTTTAAATTATAATTTATTTTTTATTAAAATATTCAAATAAGTGATAAAAATTTATTTTTATAAAAATAAAATTTTTTATCAAAATAATTTTTTTTTTATCACATAAATTTTTAATTTTTATCATTTAAATTTTTAACTTTTATCTTATAACCTCTAAATAAAAATAATTAATTCTTTTAAAAAAATTATTTTAAATTTAATTTAAGATTTTAATATTTTAATTAATAATACTTTATAACAAAAAATTATAAATTAATTTTTAAAAATTAAATTTAAAATATTTTTATATTATATTCTTAAAAATTTATAAATTTATTTTATTTTATAATTTAAATTTATAAAAATTTTATTTTTAAAAATTAAATACTATAATACTTTATGTTGGAGATGTGCACTACAACCAATTGTATCATATAATTTAGGAATTTCTCCTTATTATATATACACGTATTTTATAATTAATTGTAAAGTTATTTATAATTAATAAAATAGTATTTATATTATTTTGTATATGTTCAATTGTTAATTCTATATTTTTATGATTAATGCAAAATAAGATCCCGTAATATATTATATATTAAAACTCTATTTACAATGAGTTGTGAATATGAGAATATAGTTTATGATTTAACTATATTCAACTATGTTCCTAATTAAAGTGATGTCACTAGGGACAATAATATTACATGACTGACATATTTTATTATTATCACTGATTAATATTCTATACTAATAATTAAGCGAAGAGTTTCATGTTATAAGAGTATAAATACGAATATTATATTTAAAAATATAATACTGAATGTAATCAAATGCAATAAATCACATAATTGATTATCCACAGTCAATGATGCGTTATACAATCGTACTAATATACCACTAGTTCTTTGACCTGAAATATCACGATTGTTTTTTACACTGAGGCACATTATTCACTTGTGTATATCGTATCGTTTAGTCAAACTTGATAAAAGAAATTTAATGGCAATATATTCTTATTATATGAGAATAAGTGAGATCAAGATAAAATTTGCTAACTTAAATATTTGAACTTAAGATTTTAGGTAGAATTGTTATATACAAGAATTAAATTTTTGGCTAAAATACACATATTAAAAAATAAATTTTGCAAATAAATGACTCTCGCATATGATATGAGTTTTTAATCGTATGATTCAGTTAGAAATTTGACGAGTTTATAACCCGCACTAAATCGAAAGTTGACAATAGAGAAACTTTACTACCTAAATGTACGACTATATAGACTCATATGAAATCATTATTCTTTATGTTTGGTAGTTATGATATCTTGCTAGAGGTTACTCATAATTATTAAAAAATTTGATTACAATAAGTTGTATTAAAGTGATGCAAAAGGTTCATATATACTTATGTCCAGCTCAGGTGAATATAGAGGGTCACACACAATAGCTGATAATTGTTGATAATAATTATAATATTTTCATAATAATAAAAATAAATATTATCTGATACATTAATCAAATAGTATTTTAATTCTTTAAAATAAAAAATAAATTTCTCTATAATGACATGCTAATACCTGTATGTTTAAGAAAATTTTAATAATTTAATATATCATAAATATGATGTATTAATATATGAAGACTTAGAAAATATATATTGAAATATGATAGGATTAATAAATAAAAATATTTATTTATTAGTAATTAAATGAGTTTTATTTAATTACTTTGAATCCTTTAATGACAAGTGACATAATATGATTTTATCATGTATCATATTTTTTTTTTAATCTTGTCTGTCATTTTAAAATATATGAATAGTTAATATTAATTATTTAATTTGATTAAATAGCTAAAAAAATAAAATATCTAATATATATTATATTAAATTAAAGTTAAATTTAATATTAATATTAAATATTACAATTGTTATAATATTTAATTAAAAATCTCTTTTTATTTTAATAATTATATATTAATATAATTAATATATATTATTATTAATTCCATTAATATAGATTAATGGATATTAGATAAATTTGGATTCTATGACTATATGCTTGATATTTGTCCTTATTTTATTTTATTTTATTGTTTGTATTAATTGATTAAAATTGAACAAATCATTTGTAAGCAAAGTGTATTACACATAAGATAAAAGGAATGAATTGGTTTTGTTTCGCTTCTTCTTCTACCTTGAGAAAACCTACTATGGTGGGAAGAAACAAAACATAAGACCTATTTTTCAAGCATTTTTCATAAGAATAGAAGAAAGAAAAGAAAGAGAGAAATGAAAGGTAAGAAATTGAAAAGTGTTTTCATGATTCTCTTGTCTTTTAAGATATGATTTATTTGTTTTCTAAGTGTAAAAAATATAAAAGATAGTTTAATGAAGCTATTTGTATTCTAAATCTCCAATTTGTGCATTTAAAATTATTTTCAACAAATCGATGTGTGAACACCTTTATAGGCAAGCAAAAAATTACTTGTTGAATTTTAATTAAAATTTTGAAGGTACAATTTAATTTTATATTGATAAAATTATTTAGTGCCTTTAGTTGCTTAGATAAAAATAAAAAAATTTGTATATGTTAACTAATAGAATGATCCTTGTATGTATGATATATTAAATGATCTTTAAAGTAGTGTTAGTTTTAATGTAAGCTTTTTATATTTATCTATGATTGATGTTGAATATATGTTGAAAAGAGCTTTGGTTATGGCTTGGTTGGCTGGTTTTTATAATTATATAAGTGAAACACTATGTTATTATATTGATAACAATATGGTTTTCAAATTATTGAATTTGAGTTATATGAATTATATATGAAAATGCATTTTAATGTGTACTAATGTTGATTAATATATGTTGACACATTAATAGATGTGTTTTGATACATTTAGTATATTGAATTTGAATGAAAAATACTTAAGTATGCATTATGTCCATAATATATAGTTTTGGCTAATTTATGGGTTTAATGTTGATTAAATTATATTAGCATGATTATGGATATATTTAATTGTGTTTAACATGTTAAAGAATGTATATAGATATTTGGAAATTGAATTTGTATTATGTTGATTTGAGAAAAGCTGAGAAAAATCAAAGAAATAGTGTAAAAAGGCAAAAACCAAAGAGCAGGGGCACTTTACCTGGCGCGGACAGCATGCGTGCATGATATGTGCCAGCTCACCTACTAGCGGGATGGCGTATGGCACGTAGCATGCCAAGCACATGCGCTTCATGCTGCGCACACCCAGCTCATAACGCGTTCGCCCAGCTTCTCTTCTTAATTTTTTTTGCAACTTGTTTTCGACCTCCCAAATGCTTCTCAACTCAATTTTTTAAATGATTTTGGTCCTTATCTATTAAAATTTTTGTGTTTTTCATGTTCAATAACACACCAACTAAATTTAGCCTTGAGGGGTATTTTGATAATTTATCATTTAAGGACCAAAATGCAAAATTTTTAATTGTTCAAAATTTTTATACTATTATTAATAATTATTATTAATATATATCCAAGCCATAAATCTCATAAACAAATAATTAGATTAGTGTTTTTTATTACTAAAAATTAAATTCTTGAAATAATATTTTTGAACTCAGAATTATTCTAATTAAATAAAAAGAGTTACTCAAGATAAAAATTACTTGAAATAATAATTTTAAATAATTTTAATCATCCTAAAATTAACAAAATTTTAGTAGGAGTAAATGATGATTATATATCAACATGAAAGATAATAAATTAATTATTAATTTATTTATCTTATAATAAATTACTTGTTAGTGTATTAAAATGATTTGATCATTACGTAATAAATAAGAATTTAAACTTAATATTTTTTAATTGTTAAAATTATATAGAATTTAAATCCTATCATTAAAATAAAATAAAATTGAAATAAAAGTTTTTTTTAATAAAATATTAAGCTCAAATCTTTCAATGCAGTCAATATGTTATAGGCATTTTGATGAAATAATCTAATAATTGTCAGGTGAAGGCTCTCATAGGATGTTATAATTTATTTGACTTATTTCTTTATAGAGTGTGTTAGACTTTTAATAATTATCAAGTGAGGAGTCTAATTACAATTTTATTTATAAAAATATATTAGGTCTAACTTAATTAGATTAAAGCACCAATAACTATCAGATGAGGTATTAAGATCTAGAGATTGATTGATATATATTATAATGAGTTATAAACAAAAATGTGTTTTTGACTTATTAAGGTTATTTTACTAATAACTGTTAGGTAAAGTTTGATAAGTTTGATAAAAACTTAATTATCCACCAAAACTAGTAATACAATTTGAATTATATTAATTAAATGAGTATTATTTTAAACAAAGTAGTGAAATCTCTATTTAGTTTAAAATCTAAAATTGAATAGATTGATATATAGACTTATATACATATTAATTTATTTCTTTTTCTATAGATCTATATTCTCTGAAACTCAATTAAATGATATCCATTTTATGGCTTCTAATCTCTTACTACAAATCTTTGATACTCACAAATTTATTGAACTTAATTTCAAGGTCTGGTATAGAAAATTCAGAATAGTTTTAAATTTTGAGAAAATTTTCTATGTGATTAGTCAACCTATGTCCAAGACTCTATCTGATGATGCTTTACTAAAAGAGAGAGAAATCTTTTAGAAATAGAAAAAAGATAATTTTAAAGTAAAATTATATATGCTAGTGTCAATGAGTGATGACTTACAGGTACAGTATGAGAATATGCATGATACCTCAAAATTTCTCTCTCTTTATTAGAGATAATTAGGAAAAGCTCTAATACTAGGCGGTATAAGTTGTCTATTATCTTATTTCCTATGAGACTGAGTTCAAAAATATCACTAAAATCTCATCTTACGAAGATGATTAACCTATTAGAGCAATTTGATGCCTTAAAATTTTTTATAGACTCTGCATTACAAATGAATTTGATTGTTTAATCTATCTCATACAATTTTGATTAGTTATTAATTACAATATAAACAAGCTAAAGCATTCTCTTTTTGAACTTATGAAAGAAATTTATTCCTTTCATAAGAAAATATCAAAAAAAAAGGATAAGTAGGTTGTCAAAAGTCAAGTTAATAATGACTGTCATTATTGGTAAAAGCTTGGTCACTAAAAGAGGAATTGTCCTCTTTATCTAGAATGGTTGAGATAGAAGAGAGCATCAGGTATGTTTTCTGATCATATTATTAAAATTAAATTAAGTGTTATTTCAAATCTACATTATTGAATTATTAATTCAACTACTATCTTATATATTTGTATGCCATTAGAGAACCTTTACAATAAATAGTTACTGGAGAATGATGTAATAATGTTGAAGCTGGTAAATAAAATAACTATTGCTACTATATATTTAGGGATTTATAGACTTGATTTACTATCAAGCCATACAAAGTGATGTATTTTGATACAGCCAATAAAAATATTTTATCTATCAATTAAATATGTAAACAAGATTATATTTTTACTTTTGATAGACATAAATGTTCTATTTATTTAAGAAATAAATTAATTGACACTGATTTGAATGTAAATGATTTATATGTTCTTGAAACTAATGAAATTAACATGATAAATAATATTAATAAAAAAAGATTTAAAAATAAAATTAATTCAAGATTGATTTGACATTATAGATTAGGTCATATTAGAGTGAAATGGATTAATAAGATGCATGTTGATAGACTTATAGGTCCATTGAATTCTAAATCTTATCCAACTTGTAAATCTTGTCTTTAAAGAAAAATGGCCAAAATACCTTACTAGTTAAGAAAAAATAACCAATAAAATTCTTAAATTAATACATACTGATGTATGTGGTTTATATAGTAAAATAGCCAGAGGAATTTCTCATACTTTATAAATTTTACTGATGATTATTCACGATATAGTTATATATACTTATTAAAGTACAAATTTAAATCATTTGAAAATTTTAAAGAATTCAAAATTGAAGTACAAAAATAAATAAAAAAATATTAAGATTCTACGATCTGATCGTGATAGAGAATACTTAAAAATTGAATATCTAAATTTTCTCAAACTTTATTAACTTATATATATATATATATATATATATATATATATATTGCAATGTACATCTTAAATAAGGCACCATTCAAAGTAGTTCTCAAGATACCATATGAGATATGGCATGGAAGATGACTAAGCTTTAAGGATATGAAGTCTTAGAATTGTTTAACTTATGTTAAAATTGTTAAACATAAGAAGCTAGACTTAAAATTTAAAAAAAAAAAATTATAAGAAATCCTAAAGAGAGTTTAGAATATTATTTTTGTGAGTGATGAATCAATGCAAATCATAAAATAAAGTATAGGTATGGTTATATGTCATTTTAGGCATAATTAATCAAATTAACAAAAAAATCACTAACCCTTAGTAATAACTGATGAAGACCAACATCAAAATTAGAGTATCTCTAAGAGAATCAGATTTCGTTCTTGTTTTTTTACTTGGCTAGTTAGACAGAGAAAGAACTTTCAAAAATAACCCAAAAAAATGAAAATGAGCTTATTTATACTTTTTTCTCATTTACTATAATATCTCTAGTCTTTTTAACATAGACAAATGGATCTCGAAGCTTCTCTAATAGGCTTTCTAATAGTAAATATAAAATATCACTTAGGCTCCTTAACTTTAGACAAAGACTTTATTTTTACTCATTTACTAATATTCAACTGGAAACTCAAACTTAGATCGAGTCATCAATACCTCAAAATCCTTTATATTGAGTTAACAAATTATATCTGACAATCATTTGTCTTTCGATATAAATAGCACATAACTAAATTGACTTTTATGTACAATACATTATTAGTCTCATATTTATATATTATATGAACCATATGTATCTATACCGATTAATAACCATAATATCTTAAGTTTAAGAAGTAGTTAACATACTCATATAATTCAATGATAAATCATTGACAACATCCATTTGTGTGATTTATCATAACTTTGGTCACATTTAAATAATAGTTTTTTAACTATTATTTCATATTAATATCCTAATGATATGATTATCATATCATTCGTACGAATATCATCTCATGATATTCATCGAAAATATTTATTGTGCCTACACTGCAATATCAATACTCAATCAATATTATTTTTATAGAAAATATTTTAGATAACTTAATTATCTTGGACATTTCATATGCATAATTATCATTTGTATGATTAGTTAGAAGAAGCAATATATACACATGAATTAAAATAATTTTTTTATTAATAAAATATGTATACAGTACATATTATTATAGTAACTTAATACAATATGTCCAAAATTGATAATAAGAATGATTTTAGGGTATGTAATACTAACAATTTTTATTTTTATGATGATCAAAGAATTTTAATTAGTAAATACACACAGTTCCTCTAGGATTAGTTCATTGAGAAAAGTAGTATAGATAAAAAGATTAAACTCTTAAAAAAGTCTAAAGAACTTGATATGGATCAACCTAAGTTGGATGAACTTGTTAATGCAAATGAATTTGTTCATACAGACGAACTTGTTTAATTTGATCCTCAATCTTCTATATATCAACATCTTTGTAAAAGTATTAGGATATCACGACATCTGTAAAGATGCTTCTTCTTATTTGATAATAATTTTGAATTATTTATGATAAGAGAAGATGAGCAGAGAAATAATCTAGAACTTATAAAGAGATAATATTAGATATCGATTCTGAAAAATGGCTTGAGGCTATAAAATCTGAAATAGATCCTGTGTATGCTAATTAACTGTGGTCACTTGATAATTATCAAAGAAAATTATTTTTAAAAGATGTAAATAAATTTACAAAAGAAAGATTGGTAAGGATGAAAAAGTAAAGACTTATAAAGTTAGACTGGTGGTAAAAAGTTATACTCAAAGACCAAGTGTTGACTATAAGTAAATTTTTTTACCAGTTATTATGCTAAAGTTTATTGGGATATTACTTGCTAGTATAGCTCATTATAACTATAAGATATAGAAAATGAATATAAAGACATCCTTCTTCAATGGTTTTATTAAAAAAGTCATATATATATAATAACCGAAAGAATTTGTTGTATTTATAGATAATTATAAAGCAAGTAAGTTGTATAAATCTATTTATAAATTAAAGTAAGTTTCCAGAAGCTAAAGCATATGATTTGATAATGCGATCAAATCGTTTGGTTTCATCAAGAATGTTAATAAACCTTGTATCTAAAAACAAACAAAAAGAAAAGAATAACTATGCCATTATATTTCTTGTATTATATGTAAATGATGTACTACTTATAAAAAATAATATAGACATATTATTTGAGGCTAAGTTATAGTTATCTAATATGTTCTCTATTATAAATTTAGGAGAAGTGACCTATATTTTGAGTATTCATCTCTATAAAAATAGAGTATATTGAATGATAGATATCCCTTAAAGAATATACATAAAAAAAATACTGAAGAAGATGGGTATGGAAGACTCTGAGAAGAGTTTTCTATCTTTCAGTCATGGTAGTTATCTTTCGAAAGAAATAAGATCCAAAACTAAAATTAAGTGACAGTATATAAAAAGAATTTCTTATACTTCAGTAATATGTAATCTTATATACAATATGTTATATGCAAAACCTGATATAGTGTATACTATGAGTCTTATGAGTATATATCAGATAAATTTTGGAGAACAATATTAGATAATAGTCAAAAAAATCCTTAAGTACTTAAGAAAAATTAAAGATTTAGTTTTGACGTATGAAACAGGTGAGTTGAAAAATGACAGTTATATAGATTCAAAATTTTAATCAAATGTGAATGATAGAAGAGTTTTAAACAAATTATAACAGTTAACTTTAGTATAAAAGCTGAATGTATTGTTACTTTTAAAGCTCTGTCTAAATTCATAAGTTCATGAGTGAACTCGGAGTAGTCCCTTCTATAAATGATCATATATCATTATATTGTGACAATACTTGAGCTATTGTACAGGTAAAAGAACCTAAGTCTCACCAAAAATTTAAGCATATTCAGCATAAATATCACTTGATTAGACAATTTATTATAGATAAATAACTAATCATAGACAACTAATAATGTGGCGAATCTACCAACTAATAATGTGGCGAATCTACCAACTAAGCCTATGATATGACAACAACTAAATTACCATCTTGTGAAAATAGGTATAGAGTATT
>JAWDEX010000022.1:1098091-1117670 GCA_035221805.1 Trichilia hirta
GAGATATGGTAATAGATCTATAGATATTCTTTTTTAATGGTTTAATTAAAGAAACCATATATAGATATATACAATAACTAGAAAGGTTTGTTGCATCTATATATAGTTATGAAGTATGTAAGTTGCATAGATATATTTATAAATTAAAGAAAGCTTTCAGAAGTTGGTACATATAATTCGTTAATGTAATCAAATTGTTTAGTTTCACCAAGAATGTTGATGAACATTTTATCTACAGAAAGCAGAATAACTATGCTATTACATTTCTTATATTGTATGTAAATGACATATTATTTATAAAAAATAATGTAGGCATGTTATCTAAGGATAAGTTATTATTATATAATGTGTTTTCTATGAAAGATTTGAGAGAAACAACCTATATTTTAGGTATTTGTCTTTATAGAGATAGAGTAAAATGAATAATAGATGTCTTTCAGTAAATGTACACAGATAAAAAATATACCGAAGAAGTTCATCATGAATGACTTTAAGAACGGTTTTGTTACCCTATAGTTATGTTAAATATCTCCCAAAAGAAATAGAATCTAAGACCATAATCAAGAGAGAGAGCATATGAAAAGGATTCTTAATACTTTGACAATAGGTAGTCTTATATATGCTATGCTATACACGAGATCTGATATAGTGTATGCTGTGAGTACCACATATGGATATCAGGTTAATCTTGGAGAATAATATTAGACTGTAGTCTAAAGAATTCTAAAGTACTTACGAAAAATTAAGAATTTAGTGATGACTTTTGGTATAAGTAAGTTAAAAATTAATGGTTATACGATTCAAAATTTTAATCAGATGTGAATGATAGAATAGTTTATGTTTGCATTTATTTTTAATTTGTAATAAAAATATTGTGAATTAGAAGAGTTTTAAACAAATTATAACAGTTGACTTTAGTATAAAAGCTGAATATATTGTTACTTTTAAAGCTCTGTCTAAATTCATAAGTTCATGAGTGAACTCAGAGTAGTCCCTTCTATAAATGATCATATATCATTATACTGTGACAATACTTGAGCTATTGCATAGGTAAAAGAACCTAAGTCTCACCAGAAATTTAAGCATATTTAGCATAAATATCACTTGATTAGACAGTTTATTATAGATAAATAACTGATCATAGAAAATACTCTATCAACTAATAATGTGGCGAATCTACTAACTAAGCCTATGATACAACAACAACTAAATTACCATCTTGTGAAAATAGGTATAGAGTACTATAGTGATTGGCTTTAGCGTAAGTAGGAGTTTATTGGAGATATGCCCTAAAATCAATCGTATCATATAGTTTAAAATTTTTTTTCTTATTTTATATATACATATTTTATAATTAGATGTAAAGTTGTTTACAATTAATAAAATGATATTTATATTATTTTGCATATGTTTAGTTACTAATTTTATATTTTTATGATTAATAAAAAGTAAGATCCCGTGATATATTATGTATTAAGACTCTATCTATAATAGATTGTTGATATAAGAATAAAGTCTATAATTTAAATACATTTAAATATATTCCAAGTTAAAATAATGTCATTAGGGATAATAACATTGTATTACTAGCATATTTTATTACTGTCACTAATTAGTATTTGATACTAATAACTAGGTGATGAGTATTATGTTACAAAAGTATAAACATGAATATTATATTTGAGAATATATTACTAAACATGATCGAACACGACAAATCATATGGACGATTATCTATAGTTAATGATGTATCACACAACCGTGCTAATGTACCAAAAGTTCTTTAACATAAGATATAACGACTATCTTTTATATTAAAGCACATCATTCATTTGTATATATGGCATTAAGCTAGTCATACCTAATTAAAAAAACTTGATGACAATGTGTTTTTATTGTATAAGGACAGGTAATAATGAAGATATAATTTGCTAGCTTAGATTTTTGAACTTAAGATCCTAAGCAGGATTGTTATATATGAGAATTAAATCTTTGATCAAAGTATGTATATTCAAAAATAAATTTTATGAATAAGTGAATCCCGTATATAATATAAGGTCCTAATCATATGATTAAGTTAAGAGTTTGACGAGTCCATGATCTACAATCAATTGAAAGTCGACAGTAGAAAGACTTTATAACATCGATGTACGACTATATGGGTTCACATAAAATCATTATTCTTCGTGTTTAGGGGTTAGAATATTTAGTTAGAGGTCACTTGTAATCATTGAGAACTTTGACTACAATGAATTATATCTTAGTGATGCAAAAAGTTCATATATATTCATGTTTAGTTCACAATGAACTCAAAAGGTCATATACAATAGCCGATAGTTATTAATAATAGTTATAATATTTTGGTAATGACAAAAATAAATATTATTCGATACATTAATTAGACAGTATTTTAATTTTTTAAAGTAAAAAATAGATTTCTTGACAATGATACGCTAGTACTTGTATGTTCGAAAAATATTTTAATAATTTAATATATCATAAATATAATTTATTGATATATAGAAACTTCAAAAATATATATCAAAATATAATAAGATTAATAAATAAAATTATTTATTTATAATAATTAAATATGTGTTATTAATTACTTTGAATCTTTAAATGACAAGTGACATAATATGATTTTGTTACGTGTCACAAATTTCTTTAATCTTGTTCATCCATTTCAAAATGAATGAATGTCTAGAATTAATTATTTAATTTAATTAAATAATTAAAAAATAAAATATCTAATATATATTATATTAAATTAAAATTAAATAAGTCAAATTTTAAATTTAATATTAATTTTAAATATTATAATTGTTATAATATTTAATTAAAAATATCTCTCTTCATTTTAATAATTATATATTAATTTAATTAATATATATTATTATTATTCCATTAATATATAATATTATCTATTAATATAAATTAATGAATATTACCTGAATTTTAGATTCTATGGCTATATGCTTAACATTTATCTTTATCTTTATTTTTTTTGTTTTAGTTAATTGATTAAAATTGAACAAATCATTTATAAGTGAATTGTATTACGTGTGATAAAAGGAGTGAATTGGTTTTGTTTCACTTCTTTCTTCTACCTTAAGAAAACCTATGGTAGAAAGAAGGAACAAAGCATAAAACCTATTTTTCAAGCATTTTTCATAAGAATAAAAAGAAAAGGAAAGAGAGAAAGAAAAGGTAAAAAATTGAAAAGTATTTTTATGGCTCTCTTATCTTTTAAGATGTGATTTATTTGTTTTCTAAGTGTAAAAAATATAAATGATAATTTGGTGAAACTATTTGTGTTCTAAGTCTCTAATTTAAGTATTTTGAATTATTTTTAATAAATTAGTATACGAACATTTTTTTAAGCAAGTGAAAGACTACTTATTGAATTCAAATTGAGGTTTTGAAGGTATAATTTAATTTTATATTGATAAAATTATATATTACTTTTAGTTGCATAGATAAAAATAAAAAAATTTGCATATGTTAATCAATAAAATGATCCTTATATGTGTGATATGCTAAATCATATTCACTTTACACTATTAAAAATTAATTTATAATTTTATATTTATTAACACTTTTCAAAAATATTTATCAAATATAAACAAAATATTATAAATTAAAAATTTTATTTTATAATACTTTATACGAAAAAATTTAAAAAATTTAATTTTTAAAGTTAAATTTAAAATATTTTTATTTTACATTCATCAAAATTTATAAATTTATTTTTATTTATAATTTAAATTTATAAAAAGATTATTTTTATTTTTATTTATAAAAATTAGATAAAAATAATTCAAATATTTTATTTAAATTATTAAATAACTATACTACTTTATACTATAAAAATATTTAATTATAATTTTATATTCATATTATTGAATGATTATATATTTCTAAATAAAAATAGAATAAAATCTTTATAAATTTAAATTTTAATATAAAAATAAATCTATAAACTTTTTTGAATATAAAATAAAATATTGTAAATTTAATTTTTAAAAATTAAATTATAAATTTATTTAGTATAAAATTTTATGAAATAAAAGTTTCTAATTTTTAATTTTATATTTGTATTTAATAATTTTTTTAAAAAAATGCTTATGAATATAAAATTAAAATTAAATTTTTTTAAGGTATAAAGTATTATTATTGTTCAATAATTTAAATAAAATATTTAAATTATTTTCATTTAATTTTTAAAAATAAAAATATAATAAAACTTTTATAAATTGAAATTATAAAATAAAATTATTTAAATTTATTTTTTAACTATTAAAATTATAAATTTAATTTAAAATAATTGTTTGAAAAAATATTTATTTTATAAAAATCAAATACTTATATAATAAATATTAGAAATCTATATAATAAAAATCTGTATTTTTATTTTCATTTAAAAAAAATTTCATCATTTACATACATTATAAAAAATATTTATTATAAATATTTTAATAATATAATAAATAAAATTTTATAAAATTACAAGAATATTTGTCAAATTGGGCCCAATAGTGCTCGATGCAAATTCGACCCTAAGTTCTGCTATATTATAGTGCGAATTGCAGTGCGGGTTTGTAAATTTGAATATCCTGATGTTCCAATTATCTGGAAAAAATTCGGATTTCCCGTCACAACCTTCCGTCGTCGATCCGACTCTTACTGTCAATCAACAGCACATTTGTAAAAACAAAACAAAAAAGAAAAGAGAAAAAAAGGGTTAAGGAAACATCTCAAAGCACACAAAGCTTTGGATAAGAGAATATATTTTGAAAGAGAAGAAAAAGAGATAGTATGGGCAAGGACGAATTGTCCAAAAGACACAGAAGATAAAGTAATTAGCTCAAATCAATGGAATTTTCAGTTGTTTGTATGAATTTGCCTCTAGTGGAAAGTGACTCGTGTTGAGATCTTTGGGAATGATCAAGAGAGCAAAGTGAACTCAGCGATGAAGACAACTCAGAACAGACTGCAGATGAAAACCAAAAATCACTAACAACTTGAAAACATTCATTTGCTATTAAGAAGATGAAAATAAAATAAAGAGACAAGAATCGATTGTTTTTATAGCAAAGAACTAGAATACAGGAACAATATAAGAATCAAGAATAAGAAACATACAATCTACAAATGAATTTTGCAAAATAAAAAGGCCAAGAAATCCATAAAAACAACGACAAAAGATCCCATACAAACACAAAGAACTAAAGACAAATCATTTCTTCTTCTTCCAAAGCTGTTGGAATGATCGAGAGAGAAAGATTTAAGGGAATAAGGAGAGAAAGAAATCATAGAGAAACGACGGAGGGTGAGAGAATTTAAAGATTTAGAATTTTAGGTGAATTATGATGGGGATCCCAGGCCGAATCTTTTTCGGGTTGCATGAAACCCTAATGCGACCTGGATTATATGCGGGTCAGCATTTTCTTATATCTTATTCGAATTTCGTTTAATTCCGATTCAAATATTTTTAAATATGAATAATTCAAAATTTTTTCCGATACGGGCCGGATTCACGTATTTTTCCCATACGTACTTCGAACAGGTGTAAAGTACATGTCAGAAAATTACATGAGTATACCTCATTTTGTAAGAAATATAAGCAAAATGATACGCTCACGGCACTTAGTCAAGATGGCCGAGTTGGTCTAAGGCGCCAGTTTCAGGTACTGGTCCGAAAGGGCATGGGTTCGAATCCCATTCTTGACATCTTTTATCATTTTCCTTCAATGATTTTAAACCAAAATCGTTTAAAATACATGAAAGCTACACGAACAAAAGAGCTAAAATTACTCAAAATCATTATAAATTATCAACAAGGAAAGAGCAAAAATGATGGTTCTACATGAATTTTTCTGCTAACAAAATTAATTTTGTTCAATTTATTTCGACACCATAACAGCTGCTCTGTTGTCAATTTGGTCATGTTCAAGACTCTTGCTACCAGTTTCATGTCAACTAGAGAGAAGAAGAACAGAACTTGATCTGCATTGTCCTGATGTTTCTGAAATTTTTTCAATATGCAATTCCCACTCCTCAATATGTCTTTCAGCTTCTTTTCCTTCTGCATTAATGAAACATCAAATCAATCTAGTTTAATAGTTGATAAGTGTCATCAGTTGATATACAAACTAAACTACATACCTTTTGGAGAGAAGTTCTTACTTCGGCTAAAAGCTCTAAATCTAGAGCATCTTTAGGCTCAACCTGTGTTCCTTTTCTACAGTTTTGGATCACGGTTTGTGCATCTTTATCAGCACGAATAAATCGCCAGAAAATTCTTATTGATTCTTCCATGATTTCTACTAGCTTGTTACTTGTAATTGCATACTCATCTCTCCCTTGCATTCTTGATTTCTTATCCAGTTTACTGTCCTCTGCAAAAGGAACCAAGCTTTAGTAACTGCTAAATCAGGAAATGTGCTCCCACTGAGTTGCAGTGTATACCTCTCATGACTGGAACCTGGAGAAGATTGCGGAGAACACATCGATTCTTGATGAAATTCTGAACTCTTGGACCTTCAAATGGTTCATTTTCGATGAATCTTTGCAATAGAACCTGGAATTGTTGAAATTCGCCAGCCACTTCATTGTATCGGCGTATGCTGCAAGGGTCAGATTCCCATATCTCCCAGGCTTTTTCGTATTGCCAGTGTAGGATTTCCCAGGAGAGGCACAATTGGCCAACATAGACAACTTCGAGATCACTGTGCAACTCTTTGATGAACTTCTTCATTGGGTCAAATTCAGACTTTTTACGCTTTCCTCGTAGGAAATTCTGTGGTAGAAGGGATGTCATTCCTGGAGGTGAAGATTTGAGGCTTGAAATTGATTGAAGTGGGTCCTTAGCTTGGAGAAATCCTGTAGATTTAACATGAAACACATTAGGAATTCAAATCAAATCAAATCATGTCAAAAAGTGTGTGCAAAAATCAGTTCACATTAATAAAATCGCGCACATAGCCTTTTTCCAACTTGTCTTTTAACACTAGAAAGCAGTTTTTCATTAAAAGACAATTTGGGGAAGCACTTAAAGTGAATGCAAGATTTAGGTAAAGGGATGCCAAAAAGAAATTAAATGAGACGGTGAGGTAAAGCTGGTAGGAAGGCATAAAGCAGCATGGAACTGAAACTTCGACCAACTAAATTTTGGACTAAGGCATTAAGGAAAAAAGGGTTTGATCTACAAGAATTTGTTCTTATTATATTGTTTAAACTTTCAGGAAAGAAAAACTTCAAACAACGTAACAACAAAAAGCTTATTCATAACATTTATAAAACGTTTTGTACTTCCAACTAATATGAAAGTATTAATAGCTGAAGTGTTTAATAAACAGTAAACGCTCGCTTTTATTTATCGTTTATTAATATATTTTGCAGTAATTATAGATTAAAAGTCACAGTACTTCAATCTCAAACTTAGCCTTAATTTAAATGGTATGATACGAATACGCTTTTTCTTGTCATATGTAATTATTATTCTAAATCTTGGACTTCTTCTGAACCAAACTGATTGCATTCAGTGGGCTCTTCTCCCAAACTTAAACACAAATAGAAGGTAGGTTGTGTTATTCATGGCAATTGATTGCATGCATTTGCTAATAATGAACAGAGTTTTATCAACACACCTGAACTTTGAAAAAAGAAAAATATGGAGAAACAAGAAAACATATGAACCAATCTCGATGCAGAAATTAAGATTATTTGCAACAAGGTGATGAAATAACTGACCTATTGCATACATTTTCTGGTAATTCAAGATGTCAAATTTCCTCATTCTTTCTCTGTAACTTTTGTAGAATTTGTGAAGTTCACCCATTCTATCTCGATGCTGGAACTTCTCATCTATCTTCCAAGGCTTCAGATCTTCCATTATTTTCGGAGACTCTGATTCTTCTAGGATAGTTGGCAGACCTGTGGCCCTGACCTTTTTAAGCTCCATTTTCAGTTGTTCAATCAAATCTTGATGCTCCCATTCAGTTTCCAATCCATTTGTATCCTCATTATCCAAAGAAGGAGAAGAAGAATTCTTTATATTGGACTGATTAGAATCATTACAACCAACAAATTCGTTAGGCTTGGAAACTTTCTTGGCATGAAAATCTTTTTCAGACAACATTTCTGGGGCTTGAATTTTTGAAACATTTACATGCGAGGCATCTAGTTTTTCAAGCTCTTCCTCGTTATCATTGTCTTCATCTTCAAATTCATAAGAATCATTCTCAAAATCTCTATCTGACAAAAACCCATCACTAGTTGAAGCAATAAGATGACTCATAAATGAGAACTCATTGCTTGAAGCAATTGAATCCGTATCAACATCCAAAGCGACAAAGTCCTTTTCCGTAAGAAACTGCATAACCCCTGAATTCTCTTCACAAGTTTGCTTATTTTTCCCCTCACCAGCTGTTCGTTTAGAGACTCCTGAGAAGTTTTCTTCCTCTGGTTTCTCCTCTATTTCTTCTTGGCATGCACTTCCTTCAGAATTCTCTAGTTCTTCATCATGAACAGTTTCTTCCCCAGAATTTTCTTGCTTGAAACTTTTATCCCACAAAAAGTCTTCGTCAAAGGAATTAGTTTTGGAATGGACATACAACTCCTTCACTGTAAAGCTTGAATCTTTTGGTTCTTCAGTGAATCCACTTAAATATTCATCGGGCGTGAACTCATACTTGCTGGTGCTGTTAGATGGGACTAAATCCCTCTTGTTGCTTTTATTGAATTCTTCGTAAGTCTGAAACTCGAACTTGAAAACGAACTTTGGCGTTTCCTCTTCCTCACTTTCTACAACGTTAAACTCGATAGAATCATCAGGTTTCGGTTCATCAAATTCAGCTTCTTCCTTCACTGGACTATCAACTGCCAAGCAATTTGAGTTGTTCTTTTCAGAACTCTGATCTCCGTGAACTCTGCAAGAGAATTCAAACCGGAAGTTTCAGTTAAATCAATCGATACTCAATCAACAGAACATAAAGAAAACATTCAATTCAAGCTCTGAATACCTGATTAATAACTTGTTGATGGGACCAAACAGAGTAAAAAACAGTGCAGCGACAGAAGCCCAAAACGAGCCACAAAAGAGAACCAGTTTTTGATACAGAAATCCATTAACAGAATCCATAGTCAACCATCCCAGTTGCTTATTTCATCAATATCTCCCTCAGAGAAGCCGCCGATATAACCGTTTATTCCTTCTGAAGCAAAAACAGAGAAAAAATAAACAGAGCAGTTCATGAAACTCTCATTCCCACGTTGAATTTTCCATGCAAGAATGGACTTCCCACCTGCTGAAAACAGCATAAAACTGCCAAAATTGAAAGACTTCACATCTGCATTATCCCTAAAGAAGTTGAAGTCTGACCTAATTAGAGATAGTTAAGCTAAAATGAAGGAGAGAAAAGAACTTGTCAGCTACTATACTTTGAGCTAATCTTCGGTTGCTTAGATTGGATCCCTGGAATTCCTAGGACCGTTATCTGAAACAGAGGAGAATTTTGATTCAATTGAAGGGTCTCTGTTTTGTCTTCCAATTTCCAATTCCAAAAGTCCATCAGAGAAAAATTAATTCATATTTTGGCTTAAATTGAATGTTTTATGTCTTTAGTTTTCAAATTTTGATTTTTCTAATTATTGGTTGGAAAATTTTTTTCTACTTTTCCATAAACTAGAATTTTCCTGTGGGAAAATAGGTGGGTGGAGATTACCCATCAAAGTGAGGAAATTGTTAATTGCTTCATGCCAAAAGGAGAATAGAGAAAAAAAAAAACTTTTAAATGAGGTTCTATTTAAATTTATATTTAGAAATATATATTTCAAAAAAATTTCTTTTTTTTATTAATTAATATATACAAAAAAGAGGGTAATGTTACACATAAATATTTCAAACTTGATGATCACACACGTTACATCAGTTGAATATAAATCAATTACTTTAATTTTGTACTTTAAACAAAAATCTGTTAGTGCTCTCTTCTAATATTTTGTTGTGGCTAAGGAAAGCAAGAATGGGAAACTTTTGTTTTGATTTGTTCTTAGGACAAAGTCTCTTTTGATAGGAACTATAATTATAAATTATGAATATAATTCAGTGCAAACTTTCTAAAAAACCACTTTGATCAATATAGAATAATAATTTGCATGCCTAAACCTACTTCACCTTAAAATTTTTGGTATTATTAGAACTCCATTTGAGAGTTTCCTTTAATATTTTCAATTCATAAATAAAAATGAGACAAAAATTATTCAACAATGTACACTCTAACAAATTAAGTTGATATAGCCACGATTTAATCAATTATACCATCCATTATTTTATTTTATTTTATTTTTATCTATAATAGATAGCTTTTTGTTTTAATTTTAAAAAGCATATATTTGAATTTATTGTAATATATGATCTTGAGTTGAATGAATAGTTTGCATATTCACTTCAATTGTTATCAAGTTCATACCTCTATAGTATTAGGGCATATATAGAAGCTAGCTATTATAAGCAAAGCTATAACTTTTGCTTTGTTACACGAAAATTGCTTGCTCTTCCAATTTTACCTGCCTCCAAACCAAACAGAATAACCCAATAGATGAAGTTTCCAACAACTAATTTTTTACCTTCTTTTGGCTCCATCTCTCTCTCTCTTTCTTCATTTCGCACCTATAAACCAACCCAAATTGTGCATGAATCAAAATTACAACATAAAAATTCATGATTCAATATCAACAAGAATAAAATGTTGGCTCCCAAAAGAAAATGGGAATAAGCATTCTTGGTGTATAAGCCCTTTTAACATTTGAATATTTCAAATGGGTTCTAAAATTGATACCTTAGTGTGGAAGAAATATATGTTTATAGGTTCCAACCGAAGACTTGATTGATTATAAGTTTGACTCAATATTCAGATTTGCTGGGTTTGCTTCTGCTGAAATAAGATCTAGAAAAAATTGTCATTTTCAGGCAGATTGATTAGAAGGGCTACCATGAACACATGATAATGAAGCAAAATAATTAAAAATATTGTTAAAAAATTTATAAGAAAGAATGTTTAAGCATCAAGAATTGATTGTTTTCAAATAAATATTATGGGAAAGCTGTTTTTCCCAACATACTCATTTTTAGAAAAGAAAAAAAGAACATTTGGGAATTTAATAGGAATTAATCTGTCACACTCTAACAATTTATTAATAGAAATTACTAATGAAATCCATAATTGGGAATTTGCATGAAATGGAAAAGAGAAAAAATTGCTCATAAAGTATGGTAAGGAAAGACATTGAATTGAAATGAGAGAAGAGAAAGCAAAAGGATCAAAAAAAGAAAGGTTTGCTGTATCATTAAATATTTTGAAATTGTAATTGATCAAATTTAATGACAACCAACCAAATACATAACCTAATTAAGGACAAAAGATATGTACGAAATAAATATTGAAGAAATTTTTTAAAAATATTTAAAAGAATAATTAAAAAACATTTATTGTCATAAATATACTATCTTAAATTTTAACGCAAAATTAATTGAAAATAAATAAATACGCAATAGACAATTTTGACCCACGTCACAGTCCCATTTTACAACCTTGTCTGCCTCCCGCGTAAAATTAAGTTGAAAAACTAAAGATGTCCTAAAATAATTAAAATAATAGTAAGTCCATTTAACAAATGCAATCACTCCAATTAAGAAATCAAAATAAATAGTTTTCTTAAGCATAATTGATTTTGTTTCTGTTCTCACTTACTTTCCCACTTCAATTGATTCTTTAAAGTCTTCTTCTTGTAGTTATTGTTGTTGCCAATGCTGCCGGGAAGAAGAAGAAGAAGAAGAACAAAAAGAAAAAGATTTTTAGGCTCTTTCTTGATCAAATCTTGCCTTGTTTTACAATTTGGTGAACAATGTCTTCTAAGGAGAAATAACAAATTTTGTCAAACCCATTCTCAATTGACTTGGAATATGTGTCGACTACGCTAAGACTAAGGTTTTGTTTATTATTAAAATATTGGAATTGCAGAATAAAAGTAGTCATATTTGTTGTAAAATAAAAATATTATTAAAAAATTTTAATTTATAATTAATTAAAAAACACCACAATTTTAGAAGAAGCTTAAAATAAACTAAAATTATTGTAAAGCAAAATTGAAGCAATAGTTTTGTATGTGTATATGAATTGTCATGCAATCTATTAAGCAATTTGATGATCTTCATATTTGTTTATAAAATTTGGAGACTAAAATAAAGAATAATAATACCCGTGTGGAATAGACAATTATATATATATATATATATGAGAAATATGAAAAAATTAAAAAAAACAAAAAAAACAAAAAAAACTAGAGAGGTTTCTGAAATGGGATTGCTGAAAACTATGGTCCATAAAATTAAAGGAGTCTCTGAATGATGCAAAGGAAGCCGGGGCTATTGATAATTAATGTGAACTCGGGAGACTACAAATACCCTTAGGAAGGAAGGAAGGAAGGAAGGAAGGAATCTTAATATGAGGCAACTAATGTTGCTAAGTACACTAAATATCTTTCTGATTTCACATGTTTTAATGGGCTGAAAGTATACAGTCCAATCCAATCTAACAAGGCTTCATTTATGTCACTGGTTTTGGGTTGTCACAAACTTTCACAAAAACGGAAGGGGGGTATGAAAATACATTTATGCCCCCTGTATGTAAGGATAATCCAATTATATAATGTTTCATATTGTCCTATTCGCCTAATATATTTATCATAATTTTAAATTTTACAATAAATATATACTTCCTTTTTACAATGCACTATCTGATTATATGATCATTCACATAGAATGTTCCTCTTTTAATATAATAAAATTTTTTCATCTTAAATATTATATCATTTATTTATTCAATAAAAAAATAAAATTTTTTTGTTATAATTATGATGAGCCCAAATAGAAATAAATGATTTTTACAAAATGAATCCAAATTTTATTAAACACAAAATTCAAGCATCAAATTGTAACTACTCATTTTGGCCTTTGATAATGGACTGACTTCTTTCTGATACTAACACATCATGGTCCTTACAACAAAAGCAAGCATGCAATCTCTGAAAAGTGGAAGCAAAGATAACAATTGAAACAAACCTAGGTGAATTTGGTCGTAAAGGCTAGACTTTTTGTGAAATAATGAACTCCAACGAAGAGAAATTAAGGCAACATTGTATGGTAGGTGAGTCTATTTATTTGTTACACATGGGTTGAGATTATGAGGTACATTGTTGATGTTGCACATGGCTGTCTAACACAAAATGGGCTTTCAAAAATTTTAAAATTATGTTCCAAATGTGCCAACCCTACCCGCAAAATTCTTTTGCTTAGCTGCACTTGCTATGTTTGTCAATATATTGGTGTGATTGTAGGGTCTCTTCACTTTGAGTTTTGATGATTGAGTTGGGAGATTTTAGGAGTTTGGGGTCTAGTGAGCGTATGGGATAGAACATAGAAAGAAGAATTAAAAAAAAAATTATACTAAAAAATAAACTTTTTCATACTATTTTTTGTTTATAAATATTAAAAGAAGAAATTTATCAATTAAATTAACTAACGCCAGCTAAAAAAAAATATTAGTAGCAGAAAAAAAAATAAAAATCTGTCAAATTCAATCATATTGCACAAAATATTAATTAAGAGCAAAATAAATAAATAAATAAATAAAATGTATCAAATTCAATCATATTGTTGTATTTCTTTAATTTATATATGTATTTTTAAAATGCAAATTTCCATCAAAATAGTGTTATAATGCTATAAAAGAATATTGAATTGCAATATATTCTTTTTAAATTCGTATTTTAAAATACAAATGTCTTCACCTCACAAAATATATAAATGAAAATAGCAGGGGAAATTAAATATTAAAAAAAAAATAAAATATTGAGTCATTTTCTTTGTTTTATCTATGAATTAATTGTGGAAAAATCTCATGAAATTAGATGGAGACATAAAGTTGGCTAGGAATTTTCAAAAGATTACATAATATTATAATTAATTATGATGGTTGGATTGAAATTAAATATCTTTATATTTAGGTTATTATGCATGTCATGTGTCTTGCAGCTCAATAGTAATCTAGAAAGTGACAATACCAATGAAAAATCTGGAAAAAAGTAATATAATTTATTTATTTATAAATAAATTGAAAATTTATAGAGGTAAGATTTTGTCAAATCAATTAATTAAAAATTTAATACCAAAAATATTTTAATTATATTTTTAAATTTATTTTTATTAATTGACTTATGAATGTAAAATAATTTTTTAAGAAAAGGTTATGGTGTATATGAATGTATTATATATATCGTTAGTCTTTATTTGATTCCTTTGCTTTATTCTCCAATTATTTTATTATAATCTGAAGCCCTTTCATTCAATTTTAATATTTTTTATTATTTTTTAAATTAAAAAGAATAGAAAAAAATTTTATAAAATAAAAGAACCACATGCTCCATTTAAAATGTGGCAGAATAATATGGCCCAATAAAAATTTTATTAAAAAAATAATTAAAGAGAAATCTAAAAATAAAAAACACCAAGAGTAAAATAAATTAAAATAGAAAATCAAGAAGAAACATTATGTTTTGCTGCTTGTATGCATTAAAAGCCACATGAAATGGTTATATAACATGAATCATGATGAATGAATTGTAAAAAAGATTAATATTTTTTATTATTATCAAATAAATAAATGAATTAAGTGTGAGTTTCTAGATCCAAATAAATAAATAAAATTATGAAGAAACTCTCTGCCAATGAATTTGCAGTAGAATTAGGTAATGGTCAGCCAGAAGAATTTTGAATAAATATAAAATCCAGTCAAATTACTTAAATATATTTATTTGCCAAGTCAAATGGTAAATGCCACCTTGATAATTGTATAAAAATTATTATTTGTAATTAAAAAAATTATTATTATTTCCAATAACGGAAAAGTGAAAATAGGCATATCTAAGATCACATAAAATTATTCAAATTATATATATATATATATATTATTTAAACATTAACACATTCATTTGATTATTTGTCTAAATCCTAGATAATTAGTTAATTAATCGAATGTGAAATTTGTAAAATTAATGTAAGAAATTTTTTTTATTGAATAAGCTTTGACTTTAGAATCGATTAATAATTGAATTATTTTCATATTTATTTTATGGTATAAGAATAAATTTTTTGACGCTATCTCTTATTTAAATGTTTAGACTATGTCGTGGTCGGTCTAACCTAAATAAAATATCAGTAAATTATCTATTAAGAATTAAGTAATAATATGGTAAACATTTTAACGACATTCAAAAGAAAATTTTTAGGGTCAAACTCTAAAATTATAGCTTGATTTTCTAGATTTTTCTCAGTTATGAAACAGTAAATAAAGATTGACATATTTATTTTTTTGATAAGTTACTTTAACCAAAGTTTTAATTAAAATAAAATTATAAATATTTAATTAAAACAGTATATACGCAGAATTTTTTTTTTTTTCTCCTAATTGATAAGTTTTATAAAAAATTTGGGACCACGATTCATTGATTAGCCGGTTGCATTACGAAGCAAAGGCAAGCTATAACCTATCTTTTTCAATTATTGATGATTTGATAAATTGATGGTCCAAAATCATTATTATAGGCTATCTAAAGAGTTACAACTCCATCATAAATCAATCTCCCCTTCCCCAATTCACGTTTCAAAATAATATTTTAAGAATGATCACATTCTATTAAATTAATTTTTTTAAAAATTTGTCAAAATTATTCAACATTAGTTAAAATACAAAGATTTTTAAGTCAACTACCCAAATCTTACTTATATTAATTCCAAATGTAACGAGGAAGATATTCTCATTTCAAATTACTCTTATTAATGAAAAATAATCATCTATTTTAGAGTGTGCCCTTTTTTTAATAAATTCTTATATTAAACAAGAATTATAACATATTATATAATTTTATATATTTTCAAATTTTTTATTTTAAATTACTTTATCCATCTCGTGTTACCTCATTTAAAATAAAAAAAAATATTTAGAATAGCATTTAGTATATGCAATATTAGTCGTTTTCTTTATTAAATGTTAAATAATGCTTCAAAAAATAAGTATATCTTGAGGTTAATATAATTAATTCTAATAATTCCTAAATTATGATTAAAAGCAAACCAAAGTGTCCATATAATTAAATACACAATTGTTACATCTCATATGCATATGGTTAATGTCATTATTTATTCATGGTGTGTTTAGTCCAATGGGGTTTGATCAAGTCATAATCATCAAATGTAATACACATAACCAATTTGCGTACATACAATTGATGTGGATGTTCATTCTTATGCAATTGTAAATCATGAGTAGATTAGAGGTACATTTTCAATCAAATGGATGGCCTTGTTTTTTTAATAAAAGATATTATCAAACAAATTTTTTCTTTAATTTTGATGTGATCATGATTCAACCTTCAATTTTTATTACAAGCAACTAAGTTTAATAATATTGTCCAAATACATGATTATAACCAAATATTCTCAGTTATTATATGTTGAAAACACCATAAAAATACAATAATAGAATAAGCGATAATATTATATCTCAAAATATAACTTAAAAATAAAATTTAATAAAATTTCTTTTATTGATTTAAATTCACCTAACCATACAAAAAATATAAATTTAACCTGATTAAATTATTTTCTCCTTGCAAATCTAACTTGCCCTTTTCTTGTTAATTATTTTTTTTTTCAATTTCATAGTTCATAGAGGAAATGAAAATTCATGGTCTTTGGTGCTTGGGCTGAACATGGAAACAATAATCAAATATTTTGGAAGTGTTTTCAGAAATTATAAGCCTTCATATATACGTCAAATGATCATTAAGGCAGCACACATGCAAATATATATTCTTTATAAATTTCAATTAATTCTAAAACAAGTTGGTCGTGTGTATTTAGCAAAATGTTAGATTTTTTGGTTTATGTATCTACTTCTGTTGGTCATTAATGCGAAATCGGTGTAGCTACGTTTACTTATCCCTTTATTAATACCTGAAATCCTCAGGTTTTCTTTTTGTAGGAAAAAATTATTGACGGTATATATATATTAATCTACTAAAGATCTAAGAAACAACTTATACTTAATAATTTCTACTTTCACAAATAGTTGAAGAGAAATGTAATGGTAGATTATATATATTCAGTGATTTTAGGTTTTGAATTAACTCTTAAATGTCCATGGCATGCATACATGACGAATGATGATCGATCATCTTATCAGCATATACGAAGTAATTTGAAAAATTTATCTTAATTGGAAAATTTAACAGTTTGATCATCCTCACCTAATTTCTATCGCCATGATCGTCATCAATTCATATTCTTCAATCTTCTCTTACACGAATCACTAGGTATCCAAAAGCATGAATTCTTTTAATTGAATGCCAGACTTGTTCATTGAGATTAGCAAGAAAGAAAGAAAGAAATTTAGTAACCATACTCTATAGAGTCATGAGCTTTCTCTTTTTATTTTTTATTTTTATGTTTTTTTACAGAGATATATTATCTATACAAGTCAAAATCATGATCTATTGGTTTAAAGAATTAAAAGCAGACTCTAGGCTTTCCCAGAGAGCAAACCCACATTGAATGCCACGCGGTTTTGTGAGGAAGAGAAGAAAGAAAGTATCGCCGTTGCATTTGTCATAGCGGACTTTAGCTAGCCTTCAATTTAATGCTGCATTTGCTGTCATCTTATTAGTTTTTGAGTCTTTGGTTATTACTCTTTAAGGTCAGCGTCCTTCCTTCTCTCTCTCTCTGTCTCTCTTCTCTATATATGCACCCCAAACAGACCTTTTGCCCTTAATCTTTTTGCCATACCATTTTTCAAGAAAAACATTAAAGGTTCGTGAGAGTAGAGAACAACCAGGAGAAGAAGAGAAGACCATTGAAAGAAATCCTGTAGAATTTAAGCAAGGTTTGATTTGATTTTTGGAAATGGGGAGACCACCTTGCTGTGATAAAGTGGGTGTGAAAAAGGGACCATGGACTCCTGAAGAAGATATCATTTTAGTGTCTTATATTCAAGAACATGGCCCTGGAAATTGGAGAGCTGTTCCTAATAATACAGGTTAATATTATTTTCTGTTTTCTTTTGCCGATGAAGAATTTAGAATATGTATGATGATGTTGTTTTGCTGAGATTGTTATCATGTCTTTTTGTTTTTGTGTGTACTCTTTCAGGATTGCTTAGATGCAGCAAGAGTTGCAGGCTGAGATGGACCAATTACCTGAGGCCAGGGATTAAACGAGGGAATTTTACAGACCAAGAAGAGAAGATGATTATTCACCTCCAAGATCTTTTGGGAAACAGGTATATGGATTTATTTAAGACATGGAAGTGCTTTTCTGAAAAGTGATTGTTAATTGAGAATTTGATGATCTTGGTGCAGATGGGCAGCCATTGCTTCTTACCTTCCTCAAAGAACAGATAATGACATCAAAAACTATTGGAATACCCACTTGAAAAAGAAGCTGAAGAAGCTCAAAGAAAGCTCTGAAGATCAGTCTAGTGATGGAGTTTCCTCAACTTCACAGCAAATATCGAGAGGTCAGTGGGAGAGAAGACTGCAGACTGATATTCACACGGCTAGGCAAGCTCTGTGTGAAGCCTTGTTACCAGAGAAACCAAGCTTTTTATCTGAATTGAAACCTTCAAATGGCTTCATTTCTTATACAAAAGCAGCAGATCAAGCTTCTTCAACTTATGTATCAAGCACTGAAAACATAGCTAGATTGCTCAAAGGGTGGACCAGAAATTCCCCAAAATCTGCTAGTACAAACTCAGATGCTACTCAGAATTCAATGATCAAAAACATTACAGCAGCTGGAGCAGAATCTACTTCTAGCGAAGGAACTCCAAGCAAAGCAGCAGTTGCAGATAACAAAAGTGGCATGGAATTATCAGAAAATTTTGAATCATTGTTTGGTCTTGAGTCTCTTGATTCTTCCAATTCTGATTTATCTCAATCTGTAACACCTGAATCTAGCTTTTTCCAAGATGACAGAAAGCAAGATATCCCTACTGCCCAAATGCCGCAGCTATCACTGCTTGAGAAATGGCTGTTCGAAGATCAAGGAGGGAAAGATTACTTTATTACTGACCTTAAATTGGATGAGGACACTGATATGTTCTCAAGAAATTAAGAGAGAATCTGGATTTTTAGGGCTTTATTGTGTGATTGTTTTTGATCTGTTAAATTATTTTGTACTAGATCTACTTCAACTGATCATATGGTAGAATTTCATAGATGCCTTATTAATCATTCAGAAATTAAGTTGCAATTGTGACTCTCCTTCAGCACTAGGACAAAGTGTAAATTTAATTCACAATATTATATGATGATCTTATGATCTGATCATATGGTTTTGATTGGTATAATAAATTCTATTTTCGTTTCCTCTATCAAGAAAGTAATGTTAATTATCCTCCAAAATATTCTTTATCTTTGGAATGTTGTATTATTTTACAAGCTTGCAATATTTCTATATAAA
>JAWDEX010000022.1:1117680-1134136 GCA_035221805.1 Trichilia hirta
CCCAACTGGGCTAGTTTGGGTAACTGAGAATGTAACAGGATCTTGGCTACAGCAACTAGGTTTTTAATTTTTTTCGAAAGAGCCACACTTTCCGGGGTTAGAAAAGGTGAAAGAAAAATACTAATTTAAGATTTTCTACAGCTACAATTTTGGGGCTATATTTTTCATCTCAAATTTTCGTTCATATATTTCTTTTTAAGAAAAACAACACATAAATTGAAAAAAAAAAGTTAATAGAAAAATTAAAATTATATTATGACAAATTTTAAAGACGTAGAGAGTCCATGATTGTCAGTGATCCCTCATGTTTTGAGGATGGGGTGCGGGTGCGTGATGGTTATAGCAATATCAATAAAAGGTTTTAAGTGAAATAAATGTATTACATCATTTATTCACTCTTTCATTGAACATTGTCATACATATATTTAATTTAAAACGACCGATTATAATTGAAATTATGATAAAATAAAATTTTAAAAGTATGTAACATAATTATATTAAATAATTTTATTAAAATTATCCGACTTAAAACTTTCTCATACACGAAATGCACATATTTTTTTCGTTAATTATTGAAATTACATTAGAGATCTAGGAAGATAATAATATGCAAATTTTCCTCTGGACAACGTACAATTTTATGCTTTAAATAGGCGATTTCGACTCTTTCAAATAATTGAAAAGAGATTTGTGAACGTCAAGACTCAAATTGTATATAATTAAAAGAAACAATTGAGAGCACAACAATTCGAGTTCAGTAGGACCTCCAAGGAGAAAGCGATATTTCATCAAACTATAATTGTTATTCCAAATGCTTGATCATCTTGGTAGAAGTGGAGACACGGTTTTATTTATGAGATATGTTACCAAGAAATTAAAGTCATTTGACTTGGGGTTGTTTTTTTTTTTTCATGAGCTCTGTGCATATGCTCTAGAAGAAAAGAAATTACCCAAGAAAGTCAACCAACTGCCATGCAATAACTTTGCATAATTGAAAGGTAATTAAAGTTTTAGGTAGAGCATTCGTTACCATTCACTACGGCTAGCTAAGAAATTAAATAATTTGGGTAAATTTTCATTGCTTTTTATATATAGCTTTGTTCATAATTGTGTACAACTTTTGCAAAAATATTTAAAATTTCGAAAACCAAATGGAAAGGAATCTGTGTAATGATTTCATGTCATGTGTAATGTGAGAGCAGAAGTAATACTGGTAGTGGTTTCAATGGTTTTCAATGGTTTCAATGGTGTCAATGGTTTCAACTTTAGTTATCAAATGTATCACAGGAGGCATTTGTTACTTTTGAAAATCTCTTTCTTTCTTTCTTTCTTTCTTTCTGTCCCTCAAAAGTACTTTTACTGGCTGTGAGAAATTTATGTGGGAGGAAATTGCTTTGGAAATCTGCGGAGAAATAGTCTTAAATGCACATGTGAAGAGTTTTGAATTTGGCTATCCATTTGCTTTTACAACTTGGGAAGCTTTTCTTTTAGTTTGGTTTATCCTGGACCGTATATATATTCATTTAGAAGCTGCAGATAATCTGACACTGTAAAGACATGAAACCATAAGTCGCCCATGAACACCTTTACCCAAATCTCAAACCAGACAAATATTTTTGAAAAAAAGGCCAAAAGCTACTAGCCAAAAACCAATTAAAAGCAGTAGGAAATTGCTTTTGCTTTCCAATCTTGAAAACTACGAAGGGTTTATTTAATACATGCTCCCTCTTATTGTATCACTTGATAATGGGATGATGGAGGGTTATATTTAAGCATTGTAACCTAACAAAGTAAGTAAGTCAAGATCAGGAAAGCGCTTTTGAATGGAAAGGAAATTTATAAAATTGGATTTTCAGGTGAATTCAATTTCCTTTTGAGACATCAATTAGTGTAATTACATGGGTTGGAGGGTTGTATGCATGTAAAGTTGGCAGAAAACAGTGAGCTAGGCAGGGGAGAGCTGGCATGCCTGCATGCCTGCATGGTCCCATGATACATATATATTATCCTCGTTTTCAAGATATATTCAGCTTTCAATATTTAGGATAATAACCTCTAAGCCCCTAACCTTTTATATTTTTGTAAATAATATCTATATTATCTATTTTTATTAAATAAAGTCTTCGCTCCAGACGCTCCCTATTGAAATGATCATATTATACCCTTATAATTTTGAATATCAACCTCAAAAGGAATCGGATACTTTTTTAATACATAAAATTTTTATTCTTGGCAACCATGCAGAATTTGGACCTCATTCTGAACCGATGAAAATGTCGAATTTAAAAAATATGGGGATTTGTATGTTATTATTCATTTTTTTTTTTTTTCTTACCGAATGTGGTTCTGTATCGCTGAACCATTTTAGGTTTGTTGACATCCTTTGTAGAGTTGAAATGACTAGATGAATGTGCTAACTGTGACACAGGCCACTCAAGGGATAAAAATTGACAATTACATATGGGTATTCAATGTATAAACAAACGAAGAGAGATGGATATATAGTGGAAATTGAAGTGTCAAAAGCTTTTAAATTATAATTATTATTTTCGAGTTACTTTTTAATACTATATGAATTTTACTCAACATATTTATTAATATTTATGATTCTAAAATTAAAGTAAAACATGCAGAATTAATAATTAAATCAAATGAATGGATTCATGAGAAATTTTTATATAGTGAAGAGAAATTTTTTATTTTGGATGTATCTATTTTCTTTCATATTAAAGATTTTATAATTATATTATTCATTTAAAATTTTACAATCTTATGATTTCGTTTGTTATTGAGGTGTTGTAATGTTTATAGTAAAATAAAATAGAAACAGGTAAACATCAATAATTTAAAGAATATTCAAAGAGTCAAGACAAATGAAATATTCAATTTTCATCTATTCAATATATGAATGAATTTCCATCTTCTTCTGGAACATATATAAATACGATCATAGTCCTATTTCCATTCCTAATTGTTGTTGAATCTTATGTTATGTTGTCCTATGGTAATGGATAAGTTAGGTCTTCCTCTTCTACAATGCTACTAGATGCTAAATTTTATAATGATTTCAATTATAAATGCAAGGAAAGGAAACCCGTCCCTAGAGCTAGGGTTAGACAAACCCATGTGAATCCCATGCATCATGTACACGAACTTAGAAATTTACCACATGACGTAGCATGGATAGGAGTCAATTTTTGAAATATATTAACAAAAAAAACAACAACTTATTTTTCTTATAAAAACAAAATTTACGTTATTTTTTTGTAAATTCGTATTTTAGAAAATTATGAATGTTTAAATTTGTAAATATAACCCTTTTTAAACTTTTTTTTTTCTAATATTAATTTCATTTGTTAACTTTAATAAGCTAAAATCACATTTTTTGATAATATCAACAAATAAAGTAATATTATAATAATATGTTAGCTTTCAATCTTCCTTGTCACTTGAAATATTAATCTTGAAATATAAATTAAAAAATTTATTATTTTTATTATGTAAATCTTCAAGTGAATATTTGTCTTTTTATAAAAGAAACTAGCAATTTTTTTTACATAAGAAATTTCTAAAGAATAAAAAATTCTGTCCTTCAACAATTTTATATAAAAAAATTCAGATTCACATTTTAAAAAATTATTTGCACTTTTTTTAAAAGAATACACATTTCACACATCCCAAACTCTGCTCACTCCATGCACAAACAAAAATTAAAAAATACACATATATTAAGATAACGTCTCATTTACATTAATGTGTATCCGTCATCACATTTTCTCTGTATGATGATGGACAATTGCTGGGCTTGCTAGGCCTAAATATTAATTGGGTATTCCGGCCTTAGGTCCAAAGTCTGTTACTAAACTATGGGCTTTTTAATAACGACCCGACCATCCATTCTCCGGCCGCAGAGCAGAGGCCATCTGGGATACTGAAACACTTCTAAAATTCGCTTCCGTTCCCCCATCGTTCCCTAGCCAACGAGACGAAACAAGGAGGAATCCTCTTCTTCTCGTTTCAGGTTCTAAGCTTTTCTCTTTAAATAGTTTTTTTCTGGTTTCTTTTCTTTTTTTCTTTTAGTTTTTTTCTTTTTCGTTTTCTCACTTTGATTAGTTTGATTATACTGGAGGAATTACTTGAAGTTTCGTTTTCTAATTTATAGCTTTAGTATGGACATACCAATTGGTTTTCGTTGTCATTGGCGAATTGGGTTGCTTGGAATAGCATTTGGGAACTTGGTTTAAATATCTATTTACATACTCAAAGACTAAGCTTTAACACAGAGTACCATGGATTTGTCATATTTTATAGAATTTGAGAACAGTGGGTGTTATTAATGAGTGATTTTTTAACTGGATAGATTTTTATTGTTAAATTGAACTGATTTTGTTTTAAGGTCTTAGAATTCTTGTGATGCAGTGCTAACTGAACTAATTGTTGTTGTGAACCGTGTTCATTCTTACTTTCAGAATAATTTTATATTTAAGAGGGAGAGAAAATGCCTTTGGGACTTATATTAGGGATTGGTAGAGCTATGCGAAGAAAGCGTACTTCATCGCTTGACATTCTGTCATCCAAGCGTGCACCACGAAATTATTACAAGGGAAAGAATTGCAAGCCCACTGGTTTTCATACTCGCAAAGGTTTGATTCTTCTTCTGCATTTTGATTTTGCTATTTACCTGTTTCACATGTAAACCTCTATGTCAAATATTGGAGAGATTAAAGAAAATAGTTATAATTATTGAGTTTGAAGAAACATATTGATCTATTTCTGGCCATCCCCCCAAAAGTAAAAAAATTTCTGATCCTTCTTTTACCATCTGAGAGTTATTGATTTGAGAGGAAGTTCTAACAAATTTCTGATCTCATCTGCGATTTGTTGATTTAAGGGGAAGTTGGAATGACAATGAGTGTGTGAGTGCTAGGACTGGGTGGAACAAATCATACACAACACTGCTTCAAATTGAAATTCGAGTTTATTTATTTAGTTTTGTAAATTATATTTCAGGGATCTTAGTTTGATGCATGCTGATTCAGTTGACTTTATTAGTAAGCCATCAATTGAGATTTTGATAAACTGGGGACTATATTAATATTATAAGTGCTTTTATCTGTTGATGAGATTATATTCTCATACTTTTTCAAGCTTTTGCTTAAACATCTATTGGTGTAATTTGTTATTCTTTATGTTACACCATTTAATCCATACCTAGGGAATTAGATTTTGCTATTAAATGTTAAAATATTTGTTCAACTTGTCTAGAAAATTAATTAGACTTTTCTCCCCATTGCCAAAGCCATGATTTTTAGCAAAAGCTTAGTTAAAAATTCTATGTTGTCTTCCTGCTTAGAAAGAAAACAGGGCTCAAGATTTTTTCTTTTTTAAACAAAAAAATTGATAATAAAAAAGGCAGAATAGGGTTTTCTTTACAAAGTATTATAGTGTAGGCCAGTTGAGTTACTATATGCCCAGAACCTAAATATAAGTTGCACAAGGATAGGATCTGAACTACAATCAGGGGTGGCAATTTGGGTCACAACATTATTTCACAGGAATATAAAGTGATTAAACGGATTCAAATTTGAAAAATTTGACACGAATAATAAATGTGTCGTAATCATATCGAATAAATAATAATCGTGTTAGATTCGTGTTTAACCCTCTAAACTCGTTTATCCGTTTAAGACACGATTAGTTAAATAGATAATCGTATTTAAACGGATAATCTTATCTAATCGAATAATTATCCTTAAACGGATTATCGTGTCTAATTAATCGTATCTATTCGAATAATCGTGCTTAAACATATAATTGTGTCTAAATAAATAATCATGTTTAAATAGATAATAATGTTTATACAGATATTAATAGTTTAATAAATTTAAAAATAGTAAAATATAATAGAATAAATTTCACTCCAATAATTGAATTTTGTCTATAATTTAATTAATTGTATAATTTTTTATTAATCTCTTTTTTTACAATTTAAATAGACTTAAATAGGTAATTGTACATAATCGTGTTTAAATGAATAATTGTGTCTAAATAGATAATTATGTTTAAATGGATAGTCATGTTTAAATGGATAATCGTGTAATAATAGTATCGTATTTGTGTTTACATTTTTTAACACGAATAATAATCATGTTTTATTCTTGTTGAATAAATATTAATTGTGTCGTATTCGGGTTGAGTCAAATCTGACCCTTTATCCAAATTGCCACCCCTAACTATAATACGAAGTTTACGATGTTAAATAGTTACAGTATATATAATTCTTTTGTTTATAATGTAACATTTGAATGCAGGTGGATACGTCGTGGTGCAAGAAAAACTGCCAAATTATGTGGTTCCTGATTTGACTGACTTCAAGGTTCTCATATTCTTTCCTGCTCTTTTGATTTATTTTTCTTTTTAAGTAAATTTTAACATAGGTGACAATCTGTCATTGTGGGAAATCTAGGGTATATATTTAAGAAGTTTGTAAGACATGATTCAGAGTGGGGAATTACAGACCCACTTTACTAACGAAATATATATATATATATGAATATATGTATGTGAATGCTTAGCAGCAAGTCCAAGCCCCTTGCCACTCTATGAAGAAAAACTGAAGAATTACTTTCTTCCAAGTCTATAAGAGTTTCTCAAAACTTGGTCAACTTTTGCTGTTGCTTTGGATGTCTTTGGTGCATGTCTTTCCCATGGACGGTGTTCTGTTCTTGTTACTTTTTCATCATCTTTAGGTCATGAAGCAAGCATTAACGAAAATGCATAGAGCAATTAAATTTCTGGGGTTTGTGCTTTTATGTGACAAGCTCTCATGAGGTTTTAGGTTTTCCTCAGATTCGAGTTAGGTAATTGCTATTTCACTAACTTATTGATGGATCACTGAATATTCTTTTCATCCTCATAGGGTATAATTTAGGTAGTTTGTTATAGATCTTTTGAATCTTCAACTTGGTATCTGCATGAATGAAATGATGGAACATCAAGCTCCAAGTCATGCTATGGAGTGGAACACTGGCTAATCCAACATGATTTTGGAACTGTGTATGTTTATATTTTATGGGGCATTCCTTTCTCATCGCTATCATATGACTTAAGTGTTATGATACCAAATGATGACTCTACGTTCTCGACCCGTTTATGTGCCCGTCCCCATTAGATAGTCGGGAAAAAGGATTTTGCTCATCGAGCACTGCTACGACGAGTCCATTATGAGCAACTATTTTTATTTCATAGACTAGATCACATCTACCAAATTATCAATTGACCGTTCACTTTATAGATTAAGCATTTTGTTTGTATTGCTGATTAAAATTGGTTCTTCGTCCTTGCAGCTTAAGCCATATGTATCTCAGTGCCCTAGAGAAGTCAAAACAGCTGAAGCTGCTGCAGAATCAGGAAAATAATGCGAAGTGTTTCTGATATGATACATGGAATCCAGTCAAGTTCACATGATTTGTGACCTAAAACTCAATGAGCTAGTTTGAAGTTTCTCCATTTTGAACTCTGTTTTAGATGTTCGAACTGTTACCAGATGGTGTAGGATGTCTGCATGTAGAGTTCAGTATTATTTGCAATTTGATTCCGTGAATTTATTTGAGAGTTTTGATAAATGTGCAAAAGAGTTTGACGTCAAGTATAAGTATACATGCAATGCAAAATTTATCATGATCATCCTTTAGTGTTAATTATTTCTTTGAATGAGAATTGGAACATAAATAATACTGATTTTGAGGTTTCTGTTATCATCAAAAAGCTTACTTTGTTCTTGTTGTGATGTAGTTGGAGAATTATAGAAATCATTAAAAATTTCAAATTTAAAGAAAACACCTCAAAAATCATCGACGTTAAGCATAGATTTTCAAACTATGTAGTCATAGAAATGATTTAAATTCATTCTTTAAATGTAAATAAGTGGTGTGTGTTCTGTTTTTATCGGTTTATAGCAGGTATGGAGATAGCATGGAAGCATGTACAAGTTTATTGAAACAAGGAAAAAAATTGAATTTACTTATTTTAAGAGAGATGAATTAAATAGTCGATATTATACTAAATATCGAGGTAGTAATAACTAATGGACTAATTTCACAACTATTTAATTCTCTAATTAACCAAGATGGTATAAACTGAAAATTTTCTAACCACACTTTCGTTGACTAATCTATATTCTTAATAAACTTTTGGCTAAGAAATGTTTGTGGTTAAAAAAATTAAATAAAAAAAAAGATTGACACAGATAGAGGTGATGTAACCCCATAGAATAAAATGGAAACGATTATCTCGTGAAATCCAAGGGGAAAATCTTTCCTTACAGTCAATTTTGCTGAGTTGTATTTGCGGTGGATACGTAATAGCAAAGCAAATTGTTTGTATTGTCTTCATTTACTTTTACCCAAAAATTCAATTAACAAATTTTTAGCAGTTGTTAGATGTGGATTTATTTCAAAGACAAGGAAAGATTGTGCCAAGATGGTCGAGTGAGTGTGATTCTTTTTACACTCTTCTTAATTACAATTTGAAAGCGATTGTTGAACAAGTGCTTTTGAATTTGTAAACTTATTATTATTATTTTTTTTAAATGGTCATAAGAATATTTTTGATTATGTTAAAAAGTGTTTTCAAACAAACCCATCAACTCTTTATTAACAAAAATAGTAATGACTTGATAGTCAATTATAATTCCTTTTAAAAAGTTATGTAATTATTTTAATTAAATAAAAAAAAAATTTAACTCTAGGGTTTGGTTCTTTTTATTCTATCCATTGGTCCGTACCGAGAAAAGATCTTCTTGTGCATGATTTGATATGGAAGATAAGACTTTGTGTAGGACAAGGTGAAATCGATCATTTGAGTTAAAATTTTCAAATAATAAGAATTATTAATGATCAATTTGATTTAATGGTGGACTTAGCTAATATGTGATAGTTTATCGCATAGATACACCAATGTATTGTAATCTCTCTTTAATTATAAATTTTAAATAAAAAATTAATTACAGTATACTGTGCAACATAATTTTAAAATTTTAATATATTTTACAACATAAAAAACAAAAATTAAAACAATTAAATCTTAAATTTTAAACTTCGCGTTATATATAATATATTAGATTTTAAAATTATATTACACATTCGTTGGTACATAACCAAATGTAACCAAATGTTGAATGTCAATTACAAATTTTTGAGAACGAAAGAATAAATAAAAAGGAAATTATAAATGACATATTTAGAAGCCCAAGACTCACTTTAATTTCATTGACACCAATAGTCAAAATCATCAAAGAGCTTTTTACTGTTTAATATCATAAATGGGGTTGGGTTGTTGAGAAGCAAGAAAGCCTTCAGCTTTTCACTATCTTTTCAAAACACAATCACACTGTTTAAGGCTCTGTTAGCACCTCAAATTTAACTGTTTATATACAAAATTTTCCGTTAAAATTTGTAAAAACTTAGATTTTTGATTCACTATACTTGTAATGATCTAAAATCATAAAGAAAGATTAAGGGTAAAGCCAATAATTTCACAAAAATTTTCTGACGTCTAAATTAAAATTTTTTTAAAGAAAAACTTTTAAAGTAAAAAATAACTATAATTTAATAATTTAATTCAATATCTATACCTTTTTTTTTGTACTTTTTTATTGTCCTTTAAATTTAATTGCAGTTATATTTTTTATAATTATAACTTTTTTAACAATTATGAGATTATAAGTCTTGATCATAAGATATAATAACCGAATTAAAAAATCTCTTTTTATTTTTAAAAAAATTTATAAATTCAAATTTTTTATATGATCAATTAACCATCGTAAAAAGATCTTGAGCTTAATATTATGATTGTGACTTTTATTAATTAAAGAAATTTTAAGATTTAATATCATGAGTAAGACCTTTATTGATTATTTTCTAAGATTAAGTTATTCAACATATGGTTTGGAAGTGTCTTACTGTTATCATATTTTCTGATTTAAGACAGCCATTTTCTAAAACTATGCTCTTTGTTCTGCTCAAAACATAATCTCAGGGCTTAAATAATATTCAAAATTTGAGATTAATCAAACTTTTGAGACCTTCGACCATATATCTAAATTATCGAATCCCAATGTTTACTTTATCTTATAACTACTTGATTTCTAGTTTCTTTTACGACGTTCCTCTCAATATCAATAAATCTTTTATAGAGTACTAATAGTATGATAAGTCTTTGGGGTCTCAGGTATTTCTCTTGAACATCAAGTCTAAATTGGCCCCCACTTAATTAATCATCTTTTAAGTGCATCACTGCTGTTCATATGCAAATATTAAATATTACGTTAAATTTCTTAAATTTTCATTCACGCGTCTATTTTCTATTGGACTACAAAGCAAGACCATCTCTATTTTCAAAATCACTACTAAATCATCTCGCTTATCATTGAATTAGAGCTCTTTTTTGAATTTGGCAGTTACTTTTTAAAGTCTCCAAATATTTTTTAGCTGACCTGCCATTATCCTCAATATCAATGGATAAGTTTTACCAAATTGATTAATTTAAGGTCTTCTATTTCCCTTCATAAATATCTTTTCTTTTGCCTTTTATGCTTTCATTTATATCCCCTTTGAATTCAACCTTTCATTCTCCAAACCATAACAACTTTCCATCTACTCTCAAAGATTATTTTGCAACTTAGACTTTGTAATCTCACAAATTTTTGGTACACTTCTTCTTTCTCACCCTCTCTTTTGGTAATTTTATAATTTTATATTTGTTGCAGGTATGGATATAGATATAAGTTTCTAAGGTTTTAATTAATATGTTCACCTTGGGTTATTAATGATCTTTAGCAACCTTTAATGATTTTCTCCCCTTGACTTTTAGGAATAGAATCTATTTTAAGTATTGAGGTTATTTCAAGAGGAGATATCTCAGAAGAGCATTTGGCTATTATTATGGCTCCCTCCCTAAATTTTAAGGTAAGGAGATGCAATACAACTTTTGAAACAGACACTTTTGCTTTTACTTTAATAGAGTTAGATTTGAAAGCTCACATGATAAGCTATGCTATCCTCAAATAGTGTATATCTTAAGGTCCCCAAATCTTATGAACTACTTAGTTGTCCCGCAAATGAAAAATTTTCATTCAATGAAAGTTATTTCACATCAAGGTTAGAATCTTTCTTTACAGCTATTTTGCCAAAATTTTTGAATCTTTTGGGATAGCCTCTTACTAACTGAATCTAAATAGTTGGAAAATATTGTCTAAAATTTTTATGTTTTGGCATAGGATTTCTAATTCTCCTTCTACTATAAAAGAAATTCAACACTTATATATCTTAAAAAAGAATTTGGGAAGGAACCCAGGCTAATATTACCTTCAGAACTAACCTGGTAAATCAAATCCCATAAAGGGTAATTCGTCCTTAATAAGCACTAAAAATAAATGATTTTATATTAGTGGGCAATAGAATCACAACAATTCTATTTAATTTCCTCGGCTCTTCTAAGATATAGTAAGTATTCATAGTCTTTGTTTAGTTTTCGATTATAATCTAACCTAAAGCTTTATTACTTGTATAGTGACTTGGATAGACATACCTAACCTTTTGATCCATCAATTAGAAAGTCAAGATAGTCAGGGCTTAGACTTTTAATTAAAAGGAGCTCCTTTTAGACATTGACTTCGTGATCTTAGGTTTAGTAATAGCTCACGTGTCCAAGAGCTACCTTACTTTAGAAATAGCCAAAATTAGAAAATATGAGTCACCATCCTCCTTTATTTCTTTTCCTATATTATAGTTATTAATTTTAATTATTTTGCTTGTTATAAGACAAATGACTTTAAAAAAACAAATAAAGAATTCTTTGGATGCCTTAAAGAAACTATCCTTAAAGAAGAAGGAGCAAACTTCTTGAGGCTTTAACAATAATCCCTTTAAGGTATTTTTTGATTCCTTCTGATACTATCATTAATACATTAAGCAAAAGCGAGAAAAGTCCTTAGCGACCAAGAATGGGTTTCAAAAATTAAAAAGGGCAAGAAAATTAAGTAGGATAGTATTTCACAAAGTGGTGAGGTTCTCCCTGAGCTGACAGCTAATGACCTCCTAGAAGGTAAGAGGAAATTTTTTGAACATCTTCTTCTTTAATCAATAATTTTGCCATCTATGTTTCCCCTAAAATCTTTAAGAACTTGGATCAATTAATACCAATGTAACCTTGGATTTTATGTATAAGTGAATTTGTAGTGTGAGTAACTTAACCCTTTGTTATTCTATGAAGAATATTGTCTCCTTGTATAAATTATGATTACCTATTCATTATTGGGTCAATTTGTGCATGCATTGACACTTTATCATAGGTTTGCAAAGAGTGACATTGACATTAATGCCTTTATTAATGCCAAAATTATCAAGCTACAAGGGTAAAATGAGTGCATGATAGACCAGGCGAAGAAGATAGAAAAACGATTGACCATCGAGAAAACCAATTTTGAAAAAAAGCAAGATAAATAGGCTCAAGAGAAGGAGGAGCCCCAAAATAGGATTGCTACCTTAGAATTTACCCATTTAAATTCTAACAAGAGTATTAGAACTCTTGAATTCGATCTGAATGAGATTAAAGAGAAGTGCTAGATCCTTTAATAGAGCTTAGACGTTAAAAAAGAGTTTATAAAGGCTCTATCTATGAAGTTGAGCGAGGCTAAAGAGGTCATTAAGGCCATGATTATTGAGATAGTAAATGAAAGAATTAATCTTACATGTAGGACCTTTCACATCAAGTTTCTTAACCTAAATCTCAAATAGCTTTATAAGACTTAAAGTGTGAGTCTTCCTCCTTTGACAACACTTCTTATCCTAATGCTTCTAATGAAAAAGATGAAACAATAATGAATTTTGTATTTGAGTTTTATTTTTATTTGATGACTGTACTGATTAATTAATTTTATTAATTTTTTTACTTAGATTTTGTTATTTTCTAAGCATTTATTTATTGTTTTATTATATGTTTGCTATTTTTATTAGTTAAGTACGAAGTTCTAAGAGCTTTTCAAGATTCTCAATGTTATTTGATTTTGATCACCTTTTAAAGAATTGGCGTTAACTTGATTATAATATCAAAATTCAATGATTTAAATTGAATTGAAAGATAACTTTAGAGTTAAAAAATTTCATAAAGAGTCTATTTGTATTTGAAGTCATTTAAGGTGTCAAATTAGAGTATGAAAGAGGATGATTGCATGAATATAAGATGCTAAGAGCAAAAAAAAGTACCTCTAGGGCAGACTCTAGGTGTTACAGCTAACAAATTACCCTTTGTAATGCAATGCCTTTGTCCAAAACACTCATTGCACTCCTTTACACTATGAAAGAAAAAATTTTAGATCTTCGAAGGGAAAGCCACTACACTAAGAAAACTTGAAAAAATACTTAAAAATATTGTCAAAAAAACTTGTAGACATATGGATTACAAGCGAAGAATTCCAGAAGACTAGGAAGAAGGAATGGATTCATCTAGAGTTTATCTTTTTCTCTCTATCTTTCAATATTTTCTTTATTTGTTTCCATGAAACTTGTATTTATATGTTATTTATGCTTGAAATCATGAGTGACTAAGTGTTTATTTAGAGATTTGATGTAACCTATGCTTGATACAATGTTTTGAATGCCATTATATATTGATTATGGATTTGATTAAAGTTTATTTATATTATTTAGTTTTTAATACTTTTAAATTCAAGGGAATGAATTTAGATGATGATAAATCTAGATTTTTTACACTTAAGAGAGAGGATTTTAGATTGGACCTTGAATAATGCAACTAAGGCTGCCAATTAGTTGGGAGACTATTAATTCCCTAGAAAACCATTAAAGAATTTTAGTTCTTAATGCATTTCTATCACTTGGACCTTAGAGTTCTATTATAGATATGAATTTACTCTTAAGAGAGGGAGTTGAGTGTATCGAATCTTTGTTTTATAAACTTACAATTAAATAGGTGATGAAATAAACACAAACGAAATCACTGTTCTAAAGCTTTTAATTTCTGATTCTATTTCGAAGTGTGATTACATTTTCATTTCAATCACATTATTTTGAATTTAGTGAGTAAATTAGATTGAGCATCTTTTTAATCAATTTTTAGATAAAATTTAGTGTTAGTTCAATTATAAGAATTGATAGGATTAGTAATTTTTCTTATGGACTGACAATCTAACTTTTTTCTATACTAAACTCGATGGCATTCACTATTGATTGAATTTTCATGCACGTCACATGGTAAACATGCACTAAACTTAACCTAACTTTTTTTGCACTTAACTCGAATTTGATTTCATATGATGAATATTCCTGAATCACCCTGTTTACACTACTCGACTGACCTTAATTTTCACATCTAATTATAAAACTTAAGCAAAAATTTGTTAAGTATAAGTAGCAAATTTAAGGGATCTAACTTAAACAAGAGCATAAATTGGGTTTTGCAGATCAATTTTAAGGCCTTTTCTTTTGAAATTAAAATTTTTGTGATATTTATAATCATGTTTTAGGAATGGTTGCAGGGTTCATACCATGATCATTGCCAAGTATAAGGTTGAGACTAATCTTTTAATAGCTAATAACTTTTCTATAACATCTATGATCTCGAGACCTTATAAGCCAATTGCATCGTTTATTTGGTGTCAGATTAGATGCCATTATAATGTGAGCCTTTATTTATTCAGTCTTAACAATGAGAATTTCCTTTTGACCATGTACTCCTTTTTTTTAGATGAAGTCATTGATATTCATTATAACCTTATAATTAAGTTTTCTTAAACAGTGTGTATCTTTGTAGGTCTTAGACTAAAGCTCAGGGTTTATTTGAATTTCAAATGTTATTATGCCAAGACGAGTAAGATTTTATAATCTTCTTACCTAAAAACCAAATCAACAAAAAAGCACTAGTAATGCTTAAAAATGTGGAAACGTGTTTGCTAATGAATATAAACATATTTCAAGAGATAAAATCACTTTATTACATTTATAACAAAATTTACAAGATTTATCTAACTCTTAAGGATAATATAATTTTAACCTTAATGTATTCTAGGATTTTTTTTATTTTACTTTAATTAAGGGACTCTAATTTGTATACTTCAGGTTTCAGGATCTAGGTGACTTTATAAGGTCTTTTTCAGTTTACTCTAAGCACTCTTTCTCTAGGCATTTTAGCATTTAAAGTAACTTGTCTTAAGACTAGGTCTCGTTCTTAGAAGGTTCAATGTTAGACATTCTTATTGTAGTACTTTGCTACCCTCTATTAGTAGGCAATTGTCTTTCCCAAAACTTAATCTCTTTTCTCTTCAAGTAGATCCAAATTCGAGCGTATATTTTTATTATTTTCATCCCTATTATAGTTGTTTACCTAATATGTTGGCAAGATGATTTAGTAGGGATTACTATCTATAACTTAAAGGCTAATAAATATAGGATTTCTCTAGTTGTTGCTTTTGAGATCGTCCTATAAGCCCAAAGCACCTCTAATAGTCTATCAATCTTAGCAGCATTGTATTTTCTAAGCTTTTTCTTGATGACTTTATTTGCAACCACTATTTGTCCATTCATCTTTAACTGATTTGGTATTATGAATATGAGATCTGTCATTAAATTTGAGTAAAAATCCTTGAAATTTGTATTGTCAAACTATTTTTCCTTATCAATAATCAGTATATGAGGTATTTTAAACTAGTAGATTATATTTCATTTAACAAAAACCACAACCTATTTCTCAGTATATTGACCAAAGATTCTACTTCCACTCATTTTGTGAAATAGTCAATTGCTACCATTGCTTTATATTAACTCTAATAGTTGGTAAAGGGCCAAAAAGATCTAGACTCTATTATATGAATGGTTATAAACTTAGCAAAGTGATCAACTTCTCGAGTGGTTGCCTTGTTATATCTTTATTTATTTGAAATTTATGAAAGACTTTAATAATCTATCAGGCATCCTAAAAGAGAGTAGGTCAGTAATATCCTTGTCTTAAGATTTTGTGGGTTAAATAGTGTGCTCCTCTATGTCACCACAAACTCCGAGGTGAATTTCTTTTAAAATTCAAACTATTTCTTCAAGTCTCAAACACTTTAAATAAGGGTTACTAAAATCACATTTGTATAACTCTTCATTAATTACTATATATCTTTTAGATTTATTTTTAATCTTTTGAGCTTTATCTTTACCCTTTAAGAGCTCCTTAACTTAGATATAAAACTTTATTTCGTCTATCTAAGTAAGGTTAGAATTTATCTTAGTCATTATAAGTAGATTATTTTGAACTCTACACTATTTTATTATAACACCTTTATAAGTACTAACATTGGAACTTTGCTCTTAATGTTAAAGCTAAATTAGTTAAGATGTCAATGTTGACGTCGTTCAAAATTTGACGTAAAAAAAAAATTTTTTAAATGGAGTCGTTA
>JAWDEX010000022.1:1134236-1148255 GCA_035221805.1 Trichilia hirta
ACTATAACACAATAATTCTAACATCATTTAACATTAACTATCCTTATCTTATTTAATATAAGACATTATTTTAACATATTAAAATAAAAAGATAAAGTATAAAAAATATTACATGAGATACAATTTTTATATAATGAAAATCTGCAACAAACAATATTAAATATGAATAATATTTTAAAAAATTTACAGATAACAAAATTGAGTTATGACAGTCAACTCTTAAATTCTCTGATCTCAAGATTTATCTCACTATCACCCTTTTAAGGTCTCTATAAGTTATCTGACCTTATTTAAGTAAGCTTGTGTGTTACTTTCTCCAATCTAAAATACCTACTAACTTGGTTTGTTATTAGCTGAGAATCGTTATTTATATTCAAGCAAACTACCACCAATAACTAAGCTCGATTAATTCTTGTGATTAGCGCCTCATAATTAGTCATTTTAATTTCAAACTTGAGTGAGTACATTATTTCTATCTTGTCTGATTTGACTATAGTAATCCCTGCTCCTTTGCCTTATATATTAGAAGTGTCATCAATGAAAAGATGCCAAAATAGGTCTTATGTATTTTGCTTTGAAGAGTTTTCCCTAACCTGTATTGAATCAATTTTAGTAATTTGACAAATTGTTAAGTGCTCGAATATCGATCTTTCTATTACAAAATTTGCTAAAACTTGCCCTTTTATTACCTTTATTGGTTTTTAGCAAATATCACATTTATTAAGCTCAATTGACCACTTTAATAATTGTCCAGACAAATCATGTCGGTAAAAAAGTTGTCTTAAAGGCTAATTGGTTAAGACTATCACTTGATAGGCTTAAAAATAAGGGTGCAATTTTTTTGCTACAACTACTAATACAATTGTTGTTCTAAAGGTGAATACCTCGACTCATGATCTATTAATGCTTTTTACTGTCATAATAAATTGGTAAACTTTCTTTGAGTTTTCCTTTAATATTATTGACCTTACAAAATGGTTGCTCACTACTAGATAAAGGTAGAGCATATCTCTATTCTAAAAGCTTGTTAAATATAGGGCCGATCTAAGGTATCATTTTAACTTTTGAAAGCTACTTTCACACTTTTTAGTCCACTTTATTTCCTTTCTCTTTTTCATGGCTTGAAAGAACGAAAAATATTTGTTTGTCACCTCAGATATAAATTTACTTAGGGCATCTAATCTTTCCAACAAGCTTTATAGTTCTTTCAATATTATTTGAGATTTGAGGTCTACTTATTTTTAAAGATTTGGCCTCTATTCTTTGTTCAGTAACTATAAAACCTAGAAATTTGCCAGCCTTAACCCCAAACACACATTTTTATGAGTTTAATTTTATATCATACTTCTTTAAGTAAGATAAAGTTTCTCTCAAATTCTTCACATGATCATTTTCTTTTAATGACTTAGTAATCATATCATCAATGTAAACTTTTATAGTTTATCCAATTAGGAGTTTAAATCTCTAAAAGGTTATGCCTGTATTTTTTATTCCAAATAGTTTTATCTTGTCATAATATAGCCTTTGATCAATTATAAATGCGATCTTCTCTTGGTTTGGGTCATCCATCTTGGTTTGCATACCTCAAAAACACATCTATAAAGCTTAAAAGTTCATGTCCTGCAGTCGAATCAACTAATTATTTTATTCTCAAGAGTGAAAAACTATCATTGAGGCAAATTTTTTTTTTAATTCAGTAAAGTTTACTCACATCCTCTATTTTATATTTAACTTCTTAACCATGAAAATATTTATCACCCAATTCAAATAGTAAACCTCATTGATTCTTTATCAACTTCTCTACCTTTACAAACTCCTTCCCTTCTTTCCATGTTAAACACATGCCTCTTTTATTTTATAAGCTTAAATTTTAGATTATTTACAAGTTAATAAGAAATTACTCTTTGATTGATTCCAGATATATCCTTATAAGATCATACAAATACATTCATATGCCGCTTCAAAGCTTCCCTGAGCAGTTTTCTCTATCCATCAAATAGGTGAGACTTAATTTGAACTATTTTGTTTGAGGTCTTATCATCTAAAATTACAGGTTCTAAATCATTTACGATATCTACCACTGGTTATTTACTTTGTTAACATAATATTCTGCTAAGGTTCTCCATTAACCACTCTTATTAGAAGTTTTCATTTTTAGTCTTTAAGTTTTCTCTTAAAGATTATTTCAAATACAATAAGAATTCTTTATTGATAAGGCAAAATAACCTGGCCTCCCTCTAATTTTCTCTAACTATCTCGATTCCTTCTCTTTATTTGAACTTCAATTTTAAGTATTAAATGCTTTTTATTGCCTTTGTAAACCTAAAAAAAGGTCTTTTATGATTATCAAATATGGTATTTTAGGTTTATCACCTAAAACTCAACCATAATAATATTTTGATAGGGTTTTGTCTTCTATTATGATTGAAAGTTATACTAAACCCAATAGGTAAACATATGATTACCTGAACTGAAGCAAGGCTATTTTTATTGGTCTCAATTTTTGATCATTGATGCCTAATGAATTTAGGATCTTTTTGAAAATGATATCTGTAAAACTACTAGTATTCACTAGTATTCTACTAATCTGAGCTATTCTAACTTTTAAAGTTATTACTGAGGCATCATCATAGGATAATGCATTCTAACTTTGCTTTTATCTGTAAGCAAAAGAGGAATTAAAATGACACTTGGCTTTCTCTTTACCCTTACATTTTATATATGTACACTGAGGTGATGTTGGGTAAAAAGTATCCTGAATAATTCTTCCTTGTCCTATTTAAATTTCATACTAATGTCAAACCCCTAAAAATTACTATCATCCTTTGATCATACTTTTCTCTACGTTCGTCTCCCTAATTGAGAGTTTAATCTTATTCCTCAGGGTTTGCAATAAAATTTTGCAAGTAATTATTTTTAACAAGTATATTTACCTAATTTCAAAGATCAAAACATTCGTCCATTAGATACTAGTGATCATGATAAAATTCACAGAACTTATTTTTTAAATTTCTACTGAATTTCATCTTTATCAAACGAGGCTTTATCAACAAAGTCCTCTACCTTTTTATTTCTTCAAAGACTTCTAAAAGTGGCACATTAAATGGTATAAATTTTCTTTTCTCTTAAATTTAAGCTATCTTTCACAAATTACCCCTCTGAGATGATTGTCTTCCTCTTAAAGAGGTGTCAACCTGAAGTTTCTTTGGCCTTATTTATTTTAAATAACGACCTTCTTTCTTTTCAAAATTTGGGTAAATCCTTCTTTTGTCTCTTTTTTTTTATTATTTGGTTTTAACATGTGAGCCTTATCTCATGAGGATGACCTGATTGGTTTTTCCTCTTTTAGTGTAAGCATAACTTGATCTTTTATCTTGTTTTCATCTAACAATTTTTAGCGAGCTATTTTATAGTTTATAATATAATATTTTTGGATGGTATACCATCCTTTATGCATATATAAGCCTTTACTGAGGCCTTCCAAAGTTAGTGGATAATGAAAGTGCCCTTAATTCTATAACCTAATCATGGTACCTCTTAACAGAGTTCCAAGGCTGTCTCCCTCTCCTTGCTTCATCAATAATAATGAGCTCAAAATTTTTGTATTCAAGATAGCTCCCCTAAGTTTGTTAAGTAATATATCATGTAAATACGAAAGTTACAAATACTATTAAGAGTTAGGTTTATAAACCACTTTTTAGCTTATCTCTTCAATGTTAGTGAAAATAAGCAGCACATCTAGTATTCATTTAGGCTTTGAATTAACATCATTTCTAAAAAAAATTAGTGTGAAGGGAAGGATTAGTTCTTCTTATAAAGGGAGTTATTTATGACATTTTGAATGTCTATGATAGCTTAAAGTCCAATATCTCTTGAGAAAAGGAATAATTTAAAGTGTGATCTAGAGCGTTGTGTCAAATTAGTGTCCCCTCGTTGATCTTGTTGCCTTTTACTTTTCACATCTTCTACTGACCTTCTAACATAAATCTCATTTTCTCTTTCTCCTATTGTTTGCCCTTTGCTCTTATCTCTTTTAGATCTATTGTGATCTGAATCTTTTCTTCTTTCTAACTTTTCTAGTTGAGAATCCTCCTTATATACTTTAGATTTAAGCTATATTTTGGCCCTCGTTTGTAGCTTTTCACTAGATTATGGAGAACATAGAGTAACCTAAGTCTTGATCTATAAAAAATTTTGAACGAAATATTATCATCCCTCTATTTGGTCATGCTTCTTGGCAAGAGGTCAAGGGCATTTTCCTTCCCCTTTTTAGCTACAGTATATATCTTTTTTAAAGTATTCTCTTACAGTCTCACCTTTCAGTTATCCTTTCTAACAATACCACCTTAAATGATACAATAATTTTGGGCCAAAGGATACATTCTAAAGCATTTTATTCATCTCTACAACCTCTTTTACTAAAGTTTGGATCTGTTGATCCTTTTCTTGTATGCCTTCTTTTGTTGTCATTCAATCTCTGAATGAATCAAGTGATTTCTCATTAAACTTTTTAGAAAAGACTTATCACATAAGCGATAATATGGAGTGCTATCTAGAACTAGTATTCTCATTGGTTGACCACTATAGATTGCAACCATTATTAGCTATAGTTATTGCCTCAAGGAGTTTGCCTTTTGATTTCCTCTCTCATTTGTACGTCTGATAGTTGTATATATTCTTGTTACTGCCATGACTTTCTTCTCTAATTTTACTTTTACTATTGTTATATCTTTTTATCTAAATCCCCAATGTCAAAGCTGATGTGCAAAAGTTTCTATCAAAATTCAAGAGCTAAAATAACTTATTCTTTTGATTTATTGTGTTTGCAACTATTTAAAATCAAGAAAAAAAAAATCAAACATAAAGTTGATGATCCTACAAAAATCCTCCAATGCTTAAGTTAAGGTTTTTCTTGGATAAAAACTTTCAGAGAGAAAAAATTGACAACAATTTGGTAACCTAATTCAGAATTTTATACCTTATTTTTTATTTCATACATTTTTATTGCCATTCAAATTTAACTACATGCTGTCATGTTTCTTATCATCATAGCCTTTTCGAAAATCACAAGATCATAAGCCTTTATCATGGGATATAATCATCGCACTAAAAATCTCCTTTTATTTGCAAAAAAAATTATAAATTTAAACTTTTCATACAATTAATTAATTACCGTAAAAATATATCGAAGTTCAACATCATCACTGAGACACACATCTCATCTATTATCACTTGTTTTTAACCTAACAAGTTTGAAAAATGCTTCTTCGTAATGATGATACCTGTAGGTTTCACTTAATAAAATTATGATATCTGTACATTTTTTCTATATATATGGCATGATTTTATTGGTTCGATGAACATAACAATCGTATCTCTAAAAAATACCCTCACAATTTAGTGTTGATATTTCAACTATACCTTTTAATTTCACCTACCAAGTTTTACACCTAACCAAATTAGCTAGTTCATGAATATTATGATCTTAGTAATAATTGTCTTCAGAGAGATGAAGAAATTGGGCAATTCTAGCACTATGATTCAATTTCTACTCATAAGAAAATTAACGGCAAGTGGAAAAGCAAATATCTGCTCATGACCAAAAGTGGCAAACAGATGGACAAATTTCTGAGGGATGATATACCATATATTTCTCATCTATATATCAACGTCAAGTAACGGCATTTTCTAACCAAAAGTGATTTGAGTTGAAAGTGATTCTAGGAATTATTTTGGCTTTAGCTTTTGACACCAAATATCATTTCAAAGAGATTGCAAGTGTAGAGAAAGTTCTAAGCTGGCTAGCTTAGCAAAATAGTTAAATCTACATATTTTGTTGGGTTTAAATATGTTGGCTTCAATTGACACAAAAATGGAAGAAACAAATCTTTAATTACAAAAGAGTAAATTAAAAAGTTGTAACAAAAGAGAATTTACACGTTTATTTGTGTTAGATTATCATGACACAGCACTGAAAATCTTATCCCATCAATCTTGAAATTATGCTCGATTGAAAGTTCCTTAACATATTTATGATGATTCATCAAATAATTCTTAGCAAATTAAAGTTCAGGAATTAGGCATTTAGGCTTACTATGTAAGAATATTTCACAATGATAGGATGGAAAACATTACCTAACAACCCCAGTATTGATAGTAATTAAGGATATACCAAATTAAAGATGGTTCCTTTTTATGTCATTAAAACCCTTAAATCTAATCACATAGGCACCGAAGATTCTTGTAATTAAGTACTAGATTGTTGCTTTTATGTATGTATACATGTATCTTCTAAGGTTAAGCAATGGAGAAATATCTAGTTTCTCATATATCATCATGACCTAAAATAAATTACCAGACACGTGATTTCCAAACGATAAATTTGGTGATGAACATCAAGGCACATGAACATGTCTGTTTGTGCCTCCTTCCAGCTCGAGCAGCTTGCAAATATTTTTGTAATGGTGACTTCTATATCCTTAAATTGCACATACTTAAATTTTTTCAAAACGCCCTCAACATTTGATTTTCCTTTTAGAGCAGGATAGGATGGCTAGGTAGACTATCAAACTTGCTTCCTCCTACTATATGAAGTGACATAACTTTACAAGTTTAAATATCACATTTAATTATGTAATTTTTTTAGTACAGGTAATGAATTTGATAGTATCATACCAATTGTTAGGTTGGTGATTTACATCATTCCTTTAAATTATAATATCGAATTGACGGATAAAATATCTTGATTCAAGAATTTATTTACAAATAGCAAGGCTAGTATGACTTGACGACACTATATACACTCACCAGCTTACATTATTTAACAACATAAGCAACAAATGGAATCCACAAAGATGTCACTAAGCATAGTGTTTGCTAAAATACCCATTACCAAGTTATCATTCACATATACATAAAAATCAAATGTACGGATTTGATAGAAACACAGAAAAAGCTAGGGAAATTCAATATTTTTACCATATCGTCATTTCACCTATACATGCAAACAAGGATGGGATCATATCTTGGATTTTTCCAGTTCAAAGTTTGGCCATCTTATTTTATTCAACTCATGTTATTAGGTCAAGTTGGACAAGTGTTGCTCCCATGGAATCAAAGCACCCCACAAACTACTTTATTAACACATACGTTTAGTAGAGGCCAAACTCTGTATATGTTAGGATTAGTGTTATTCCATTTTAAACCAAACACTGTATTGGGTGAAAACAAAAGCTTCCTCATCATTTTAGGGTTTGCCCTTGCTTATATAATTAATGATTATATATTTTATTTATTCACCTGTTAAGGCAGTTGGACCATCAATTCATAATTGGAATTCTAGGGTTTACCGGTTAAAAATTAATTAAGAAAATAATAACACAAAGAATACATGCTTAATGCTGCTAGAGATCATCATCAAGTCAGTAAACAGGGTTACAGGCTATAAATACGGTACCTAGGGTTAGGGCTTTATAGACTAAACAATTTCCCTCTCTTTCTCTTCTCTCTCTCTTTCCCTCTCTCGTTTCCCTCACTCCTTCTAATGCCAGTTTCTGATTGGGGATTGGAGAACGAATTTCAGAATTCTCAAGCAATTTCTAGAGGATTTGGAGATGAAGAAATTGGAGAAAATTTTGGGACTAGCAGAATGAGGAAACGTCAAGTGGTTTTGCGACGAGAAGAACAGTCGAGAAGTTCAACTACTTCATCCATTGCAGTGACGAGAGTGAGGTATGCAGAGTGCCAAAAGAATCATGCTGCAGGAGTCGGTGGCTATGCCGTTGACGGTTGCAGAGAGTTCATGGCCAGTGGGGAAGAAGGAACAGCTGCCGCACTCACTTGCGCTGCTTGCCGTTGCCACAGGAGCTTTCACAGAAGGGAGGTGGACACTGAGGTTGTTTGCGAGTGTTCTTCACCGTCTTCAATGGGGAGTTAACAGAATGAAACTAATTGTGAGTGTTAGTAATGGAGGGTTAATTCATGTCTTGAATTACCTTGTTGCTTCCCTATATAGCTACTTGGGTTTGTGTTTGGTGATATTTTCTAGTACTTTTTCTTTGATTTGAGATTGTTGTTTTGGGTTTTATAGGGTTAATTAATGGGCAGGACTAGCTAAAAACCTCCTTGACGATCATCATATTTATGTACAAAGGGGTGATGAAAGTGTGTTGCGTTCTCGAATGAATGAATAAATGGTTTTCCCTTGCTTGTTTTTACAAACCATAGCTCCTATATATGAAATCAAGAAGCTATAATTGATCTTTTAATAATAACTGATCGCAGATTGTGAAGGGAAATGAATGATGGACTCAATGATTCTTTCCCCAAATTCTGTGGCTAGGAAGAAAGCAAGCATCACCGTTAAAACATAATAATAAGAATTTCGGAATTTCAATTAAGGATATCTGAGTAACGACAATGTTTATCAAACATTTTAACAATTATATTTTCAAATTTTAAAAGAAAAGAGAAACACACGACAATTCTAACCACATTATAAGTTCATATCCTTCGTTATCTACTAATACCTAAATAATATTTTATCAGATTATAAATTTAGACAAGTAATTGAGCTAGTTGTAATGGTATCATTAATTGAATATACCTTTTTCTATTTTTAACTGTTAATTATTTGAAGCACACAATATCAAAAGAGATAGCAAAAGCTTTGAGGAGGATATATAATTCAATAATCGTGCATAGCCAATATAATTGGTTTACACCTAACCTAATCAATCAATTTTGCAATTAATATTGTGATCATAGTCTATGGAAATTGAGATATAATTTCAAAGGCAGAGAAAAACTCTTGGAATAATAATTCCCTAATGTAGTATAGTCTAATCTAATCTGTATGATAAGATGATCAATTTGTATTTTGGATTTACAGGCCCACACATATCTAATCATGTTGGTTGTCATAATGGAAAATTTTCTTAGTGATAGTCCTTAAAAGTCGATTAAAGTTTGAAATATAATCCATCACTATTTTTAGTTTGGTCAATACAACTCATTAACTCAAAACCTAAGTAATTAAAGAAAGAATGTTAACCCAAAGTTCGACAAATAGTTAATTAATTAGCTTTATTATGATCTATCCTATGTGAGATTGACGAAACATATCATCATGTATCAAATATTAATTTTTTTTGCCTCGAATATATTGAAAAATTTATGAATTTTCATCTTTTTTATTTAGAAAATGAATGAATTACTAATTATCAAACTTGAAGCAATTATATATTTTTCATGTAAAGAGTGTAAGGATAATGTTCAGGTTAGGCAATGAGTACGGAGTGAATAAACTTTAGGTAAATGTTGTATTGAAATTGGGTACAAGTCAATTCAAAATATTATGTATATCACAAGCTCGTTGATTTCATTGATCATTTTGCGATTGAATGTTTGCAGAATCTATGAGAAAATTTTATTTTGTCAGGCGTTTAATTGGAAGCTATACAGCTTCTAAGTTGTTAAGTATTTATAATCACTTTTATAAGTGATTCTAGCTGTAGCTATATAGCAAACAAATTAACATATGATGTGTTAATTTTTAAGCAGTAACTTAATAAGTAAAATACTTTATATACATTTACTTATTATCTATTGAGTTAGGTTATGTTTGGAGTTACTTTCTTTTGCTTAACTTTAAGAGCATAAAAGCCTACTTTTATTTGACGATTGATATTTATTATTTTTTTAATATTACAATAATATAATCTATTAATGTTATAATAAAGAATTTATTATAAATAATATCAAATTTTTAAATACGTATTATTATAACACTGCTCATCAAAATTTGTACTCGTAGTAAACAATTTTTACTCCTTAAAAATAAGTCTACCTCAACAACTATATAGAACTTAAAACTCCTTTTCAATTGAAAAGAAAGATGAGCATGTATCATTCACTATATATTTTTGAATTACTAATACTTATTGCTTAATATTTCATTTTTATAAAGTATATATTTAGCGAGAGATTATTATGAACTTATTTTATATTAAAAGTCACAAGGTTTCAAGGTCAGAATTTGAACTTTTCTTTTTGTAATCTCTCTAAGTTCTTCTCTATTTACAACCAAATTAAAAAAAAAAAAAAAAAAAAATGAAGGGAAGAAGAAGAAGAAAGAAAGAAATGCTAGCAATCAAAATGTGCATAAATACTCTATTAACTAATAAAAAATAATTTTAAAAGAAAACTTATTTTTGATATATGGTGATTTTATTAATAATATATTTAAAATTAGAATTACATCAATTCAAAATTAATTTCAAACATACCTTTAAGACCAATTTGAGAGGAAAATTTAAAAAAAAAAAAAAAAAAAAAAATTGTGTGTAAGGGTAAGGTGAATTAAGATTCCGAATCTGTGAAAACGAAAGAGATAAGCAAATCGAAACATATTCCTAATATTTTGTTAAAGCACCATATTATACTATTTATTTGAAGCCAACTCACATTCTTCTTCTCTATTTATATTTTAATTACCATAATAACTACGTTAATGCATGCCAAATAAATAATGATCACAAATAATATGCACTAATTAGAATTGTCTTAAAACAAATACTTTATCTTATTAAAATTATATCTTTTCTATTTATTTTGCTATTTATATACTAAATTTTTTTGGTAAATTTTCCCACTGTTACACATATTATAAGACAAAATAATTAAAAGAATTTCTTTTTAAAATTCATTTTCATGTTCAATCCAATTAAATATAAGAAAAGAATTATCATGTCAATTACGTCATTTTAATAAAATTTTATATTTTCTATACACGAGTGAAAATAAAAATCTTAAAATGGGTATAAAGGGAAACAAATTTTTTCACTCTTAAAAAAATTTTACGTCATATACCACATATATGTTGATAATCTTGGAGTAGGGGATTATCAAAAGGGGCCCAACCTCTACATCTATGCGTCCAATAAATAACAGACAATAATTCTAAGCCCATGTTCTGTAAAAAAAGGCCTAGGTAGGCCGAATGCTTGACGACCCATATGTTTGTTGACAACCCACGAGAGAACTTCGTTCATGGGTGTGGCAAAATAAGATCGCGAATAAATACCGAAATTAACAGGTGGTAAATTCAGATAAAATTACAATTCAATATTGTTGAAGCTTTTGATCAATCATTTAGTCATTTTCTAGTAACATGATAACCAAAATTGCATACTTAAATCCCAATTACACTTTTGTTACTCAATGATACAAGAGGTTGAAGATTTCAAAGTCGTTCCTATCGGGGTTGAAAGAGTAGAATTTTATTTTTTTTTTATTTATTTTATTTTTAATTTTAAGAAGAAAAGATTAAAAAAAAAAAAAAACTCAAATTACTCCCAGTGACAATTAAATTCAAATGAATAATGGGTAGCATGTGCTTGGAAGAATAGGTCCCAAAAATTTCCCAAATTGGGTGAGACAAAAGGTTTCATTGATTCATTTCTTTCACATGCCAACAAGTCCATAACTTGATTGGACATGAACATGGCTACACTGCAAAGCAACTTTGCAACATGCTTTTAGACCGAAAGGTTAAGGGACATGAGCAAACTTACTTTGACCCAAAAATTAATCTTATGGCAAACCAAAAAATTAAGAAACATGCATCTCTAAAGTAACTGATTTGTGACAACAAAAATGTGAAATTTTTAGTACAAATAATGGTGTCAAATAGATTGTATTATTATTTGAATAATACGAATTTAATACCATTAATATTATCATATCAAAAAGATACAAGATTTAATAGTTAATTTAAATAGAGTTCATATTTAAATTATGATAACTTATAAGATTATTATGCGAAATTTGAATTAAATTCACATTTGAACTAGAATAGTTAAAAGAATCGAAAATACAAATAAATTTTATTGACTATTCTTTATTTATTGCACAAGAATCAAACCTTTGGATATTTTAATATTTTTAATTAATAAAAATGCCTGATTTTTTCAATAGCTCGAGAGAGATGTCCAATTTAATTCAGAAATTATGTGAATAGGTAGGTTTATGAGCACAACATGGTATGTTGTCAAATATATGAAGATCTACTAGGGATATTAATTGAGAATATTTTGGACCACAGTTTTTTTCTTCTTCTTTTTTTTTTCCTAATAAAGCGCATAATCTTTAATCTTTATGCTCCGAAATAATTCATGTGGTCCTTCATTTGACTTGTAATAAGTGCTCCTCCTTGTATATTTTCATGCCCTTTTTCTTTTTCTTTTCTTTTTTTTTCTAGAAAAAGACTATCAAATAAATCAAGGGTCACGATTCAAAATTGTAATCTTTTAATTTTTTTATTTTTTTTTCTTATGCCTCTCATTAATTTCATCCTGCTTTGCAAGCAATTTGGAAGAGTATCTAATAATTTAATGCCTTTCTTTTTTCTTCTTTAAAATGGAATCAATTAAGAGATAGTCAACATGCTCGGCTAAGGGTATTGAAAAGTGTTTTTATTTTTGTCAAAAAATTGTTTTGAGGTAACAAAAATCTGCGGTTTAATAAATTAACTACCATTTTGTGTTCGTTTTAAGAGAAAATGAAGGATTTTTAGGAACAATGCCAACCGAATATGCTCATATTAACAACACCCATCAAACAAATAGACCTTTTGATAAATAATTGAAGTTGACAAAAGAATAACAATTGAATAAAATCTTGAAAATTTACTAAAAACAAGATTTTTAAAAAAATTGAAATGGTCTTCGAATAATAATACTATAAAGCAATAATCTTTTTTAAATCTGGTGAAAATAATTAAAATGGTATATATTCGATTTTAAAACGACGTTATTTTAATACTAAATGAAGTCTAAAAATAATTGAATTTATAACTAATTATTGAATTAGAGCAACAAAAATCAAGCACAATAATGTAAAAAATAAAACATATGATTTGGCAAAATATACAATATAATCGTGCAATGTTTCATAAAAAAATAACTTTTCTAGTGCTACTCTTAAGTAGTGCTAAAATTGATCATGTTTCGTGTGTTAGTAGTTCAATTTAAATAAGAAATCTTGTGAAAAACAATTTAAATGTGCATAATTTAGCACCACGTGAGAAAACAAAATACACAATCACATGTTAGGCACATGAATCCTAGGATCATCTTGCCCTAAATGTGATCATTTGTAAATTTTAATTTAATTTAAAAAAACCTTCTTAATGGGATATTTATTCAACAATTAATTTTTTTTTTTTAAATATTTTAACCTCTTGAGTTGAGATTTTTCACTTTTGAATTTGAATTTTAGACTCAAAACACATTTAATTTCGTTATTTAAATTCTTAATTTTAATATTATTAGATAATTAAAACACTATCCAATACCCAAAAATTTTGTGTTAAATTTATATCTAAACAAGTTAAGGCCCATTTAAAAATGCTAGAAAAAAAAAAGTGCTAATTTGCTTGACATATATATATTTTAAAATAAAAATAGCTTTTAAGAGTGCTATTCGATTAAGCAATCCAAGTGTTAATTTATGAAAAATACCTTATTAGGTGCTAAATGAAAAATTATCAAGAACTCATTTAATACAAATTCTGTGATCGAGCTTCTTGAACTTCATCTTTTATGAATAAAGTTTTTATATGTACAACATTTAATTACAAAATTATTATTTTTTTATTGTCACAAAGTTCTTATAATAAAAAATTGTATAATTATTTTAAGAGATAAAGTTTTTAGGTTTATTTTAGAAGAGACACTAAGTAAAATTTTAAAAAATATAAGAATATTTTATTTTTTAAAAATTTTCAAAAATCAATATTCTTAAAAACCCAAAATTTAGATTTTTTTTAGAAGTAAAATGCGTTTTTAATTCTCTAATGCAGTCAAAAGATACCAAAAAGATGAAAAGATTACACTTTAGTCCATAAAAAACCAAAAATTTAGACTTCCTTTTACAAGTAAAATGCTTTTTTAATTCTCTAATGACAGTTAAAGATAAAAAAAAAAAAAAAAAAAAAAAAAAAAAAAACAAAAAATTTCA
>JAWDEX010000022.1:1162792-1178046 GCA_035221805.1 Trichilia hirta
GGAGACATTATTTGACTAAAAAAGTCGTAAATAGTTTGCCCGTTAAATAGTTTAACGAATCGAGAGTTAGAGAAATTAATTCAATTATAATTTAAAGTAAGTTACAATATTTCATAAATATTTAGAAATATAAGTGAAATTAAAATAAATTTAGTTAAAAAAAATTTGACCGAATTTGAGGTTAATTTATAATTTTCTAAAATTAGGGAACCTAAGTGATATTTTACACGAAGCTTCTTGGGGAAGCTTTGGGATTCATTTGTCTTTGTTATAAAGGTTAAGAATATTATGGTAAATGGAGAAAAGTATATATAGGCCTATTTTTCTAATTTTTTATTGTTTTTTTTTTATTTTTTCACTATTTTTAAAAGCTCTCTCTCTAATCAGTCAAGTAAGAAGATAAGTTAGAAATCTGATTCTCTTAAAGATATGTTAATTTAAGTGTTGATCTTCATTCTTCATCACTAAGGGTTTGTGATTTATGTTAATTTGAATGTTTATGCCTTAAATACCATATATAGATACCCATGCCTAATTTTGTAATTTGTATACTTTCATCACTTTCAATATTGACCTACACTGATTTATGAATTCACATATAATTATCCTCTATATTTTCATCTAGCGAATTATTCTATTACAAATAACGCCATCACCTTCCTTATACCAGCCCTATTGATGCTCTATTCACTTGAATGGCCGCTGTTTTGATTCATTTTAGGTTACTTAACTTTGTAATTATAATTTTAACCCTCACAATTATGGCCTTCTCAGTCTCGATATCATAAATTAAACCAATCATGTAGTTTAATATCCAAAATCATAAATATGCATATCATCAAAAGTTTTATTATGATATCAAAATACAAATATCAAAGTTGGCTTCCGGACACACACACACACACACGTGTGTGTGTTTGTCTAAGTTTGTGATTTTATTATTTTATAATATTTATAATTTTCTCATTATATATATATATATCATCATCATCATGATTAAATCATAAATATTATAAAATAATAAAGTCACAAACTTATAAATAAATGACAAATAAGTAAGACATTCTCCCAATCTCCGTCACAATAATATATCCATCACTTTTCAAGATATCTTAAATTTCATAAAATAATCCTACTACCCTAACACATAAGATATATTTAAATTTTTATAATAAATTAATGAAAGTAAAAGAAAATATAATAAATTTCACTTTCTTAATGGGAAAGGTATACACTTTCTATAGTTCTCATATCTCATATTTTTGCCGTTCAATTTTTTAATGCCGAAATCATATATAAATCAATAATTTTATTAGTCTATATATCCGTAATGAACCCAATGCAATCTACATGGATAATTATGTCTAATGAGTTAAGATTTTCTAATTGAATATAATCGATCAAGATTTTGTGAATTTTTAATTGTTTATCCGATTTTCATAAATTGAAACTCCATAGTTCTTCATGTATTCTCACAATTTCTATTCTAATGTGCATTTAATAATTATACGATAATTTTTTAAACTACTCAAATTCGAATTAACAGTAATTGTGCACAATTATATATACACCCAAATATAATATAACATTCAACCAACTAATTCGGACCTATAATCAACATATTCTAACTAAATTTTAAAGTTTCATACTTAAAATAATAAAATCGTTAAATAAACAGTAAATCTATATTTCAATAATCATGAAACTTTTAAATAAATACTTAGAAGAGATCAAAAATCTTACTCACAACTTGATTAAGATATTAAGAAGTCGATGTCTACATTGATTTGTTAAAACCTCAAATTCATTCGAAACCCTGGCTTCTTTTTTCTACTTGAATATTTCATTAAAATTAAAAATATCATTTGTTTCATATAAAAAGTGTTGAATAGTATAATTTTATAGTAAAAAATGAGGATTTAATTAGTTAAATAATGAAAAAATTGAAGAAAATAAATGGATAGGCACTGCACGTGAATCTCTTTAAAAATATAACCAAACCAAATGATAGACAAAAAAATAAATAATTTTATTATATATATATATTAAAAAAATTAATTTAACCTTAAAAATAGAAAAATAATAAAAAAAAAGTATTTAAATTAAGTAAAACGATATTTTCATAAGTTAAATATTTATTTTTAACAACTAGAACGTGATTTTTTGTCAAAAAATATTGATTTTTTTTTTTTTTTGGGGTTATTGACATTTTTAAGCTAATTGTTGATACTTTTTTAATATGAATATTAATACTTTCCAAAATACTCATTTTCTAACCTAAATTAATTTAATTGAACAATGGCTAGCGTGTGCTTGAAAAACTGGGCCTTTCAATTTACCAAAATATGTCAGGCAGAAGGGTTCATTGCTTCGTAGTTTTCACATGTCAACAAGTCCATAACTGGATTGGACAAGAAACATAGCTAGATTGCAAAGCAACTCTACAACGTGTTTTTAGACCCAAAGGTTAAACTTTGGTCCAAAGTTATTGTATGGGCAACAAAAAATATTGAGATACATGTAACTTTAGGATAAGTGACAAAAATGTGAATTTTTAGTATAAATAATGACGAAAAATAAATTTGGTTGTTCTTCAGATTATACGCATTCAATATGATTAATATTATTATATTTAAAAGTATAATTCGAGTTTACATCTAAATTATAATAACTTAAAAGGATTAGTACATTAAGTTTGGATTAAATTCACGTTTGAAGTAGGATAGTTAAAAATCAATACCAAAATACTAAAAAATTTATTGTTATTTTTTAATTGTTAGATATTTTAATATTTTTATTAATAAAAATATAATGTAATAGGTTACCAATAATATTGAACTGATGAATCAATATCGAACCGACCTCTTAAAGAATCAAATACGATAAGAATTCAATACGAACAATGCAAAAGTCTAATTTCTTTATGTTTTCTTTTATATCATATGTATAAGATATGAGTTGTCCAATTGATTCAAAGATTATAAATGAGCATAACACGGGAAGTTGTCAAATGCAGGGATATTATTGGAGAATATTTTGGACCACAGTTTTTTTTTTTTGTTAATAATAAAGTGCAAAAACCTTTAATCTTTATGCTTCGAAATAATTCTCGTGGTCCTTCGGTGACTTCCAATAAGTGCTCCATGTATATTTTCATGCCTTTTTCTGTTTTAAAAAAAATGATGAGAGGGTTAGGATTTAAAATTGTATGCCTCTTGTTAATTTCATTCACCTTTGCAAGCAATTTGGGAGAGTATCTAATAATTCAGTACCTTTATTTTTTTCTTTAAAATGGAATCAATTAAGTGATAGTCAATATACTCGGCTGAGGATATTGCAAAGTATATTTAATACTGTCATAAAATGTCTTCGGGACATGAAAACAATGACAACAACATTTTAGCTCCTGATGTTTTCCTAAATAACATCTAAGGACAAAGTTTGGTAAGAAACAACAAAATGGTCCTTGCCATAACAAAAAATGTGCTGTTTTATATTTTTACGGCCATTTTTTTTTTATTTTTTTTTTTTGTGAGAAACTATTTGTGTGTGCATGTGCGCGTGCCCGCATGTTAATTTCAAGTGAAACTGAAGTATTTTTAAGAGCCTATTGCAATAATGCCAACAGAATATGCTCGTATTAACAACATTCACAACACAATAAATTTTTTTTGATAAATATTTGAAACTGAGAAAACATAAGGAATTGAATAAAATCTTGAATTTTTTTTAAAAACAAGATTTTATAAAGAGAAGGAATCCAAATGGTTTTCAAATAAAACTATAAAGCAGTAAATTTTTTCCATCTAGTCGAAAATTTTAAAATAATATACGACTTCAAAATCGCATTATTTTAATATTAAACGAAGCCTAAAGATAATTGAATTTGTAATGAAGTCATTATATTAGAACAATAAAAATCAATTAAAATAATTCAAAAAATAAATAAATAACATATGATTTGGTAAAGTATAAATAATCATGCAATGCTTTAGAAAAAAAAAAAAAAAAAAATTCCACTCTTTAGTGCAGCCATTGTTAAAGGTGAATAGGAATGCACTAACTCTTAAGTAGTGCTAAACTTGATCGTGTTAATAGTTCAATTTTAATAAAGAATCTTGTGAAACACAATTTAAATGCGCATAATTTAGCACCACGTGAGAAAACAAAAGCTAATACACAATCCCATGTTAGAAACATGAATCCTTTGATTATATTGTCCTAAATGTGCTAATTTGTTATTTTAATTTGTTTTAGAAAACCTTCTTTAATGGGATTAGTTATGCATACTTTAAATGTACATAATTTGTTTTTTTAGAAAATATTTCACTTCTTGATTTGAGATTTCTCGCTAGAACAATATCTAATTTTGTTATTTAAATTTTTAATTCTAATATTATTTAAATATTAGTAATGTAGAGGGAATTTTTTACCTATTTTATTATAATCAAAGACTAAAAAAGTTAGTTCATATTTAAGGCGGATTTATTATGATTTTTAACGTAATAAATTAAATTATTAAAGAAGTAAATATATTAATTGTTGTATTTACTTCAATTATAAATGCAAAATTAATTTAAAATAAATAAGCTTAGGAAGTACATTTTATTCGTTTCTCTGTCTCTTTATTTGTCTAATTTTACGAACTCATTTAGTAAAAATTTTTTAATGGAGCTTCTTGAAGCTCATACTTAATGAATAAAGTTTTTATAATTAAAATTTTTAGTTAAAAATTATTAATTTTTTATTGTCTCAAATATTTTCTAATAAAAAATTGTATGATTATTTTAAGAGAAATTTTTTAAAGTTATTTTAGAAGAGAAATCAAGTGAAATTTTGAAATAATATAAGAATATTTTAACTTTTCAAAAAAAATCTTAAAAATTAAACTTCTAAAAATTCAAAAATTAGACTTTTTTATTAAAAAGTAAAATTTTTTTTTTTTAATTCCCTAAAAGCTTCAAATTGGCACACACACACACACAAAAAGAGAAAAACATTACACTTTAATCCATAAAAAAAGGTCAAGCACGTCTTTAATACTCTTCATTGTATGCTTTATAAGTTAAGAATTACAAAAAATAAAAAATAAATTAAAAAAAATGTGAAAAAATATAATATGAATTAAAACCTCATGTTAACATAAATATATTAAACTTTTTAAAAATCTCTTGATATTTGTATATTTTATTCAAATAAAATCAAGATTATTTTTTCATAATATTCTTATTTTTAATTATCAAAAAATATATATTTAGTTAAAATTATAGATTATCACAAAGTCCTGGCCAAATGTAAACATTGCCCCTTAAAAATAGTGTATTTTGTTGGTGTTGAATATCTGAAGAGGTTATAATTATTATAATTAGTTTCCAAAATCTATCATTAGCTGAGGCAACACACATCTTTATTCTTCAATTTTACACCAAATTATCAGAAACTGCACATACAAAAATTCAAAAAAAATAATAATGATAATAAAATAATAATAAAATGTTACCCTCTTGTATATGTATGGTTGATAATTTCACTTGTTAAACAAGGTTCAGCTATCTAATAATTTTATCCTCAGGGAAAATGAGAAGTCACATTCGATTACAAGAAATTAGTTGACATGTAAATATTGGTAGCACAGAAACCCAATTCTCTAGATAGCTAGCTAGCAAATATTTTCTATCATTAAGCATAATTACAGCCACAAATATTGAAATTATAACAAAAGCAATGACAATATAATTAAAGATGTTAAACAATATTGGTTTAATGGGTTCCTTAAGAAAAAATGTGTCATCTAGTCCTCGAATTCTCACCATTTTTGACATTTCTCATACTTAAAAACACAACATTCAAGCTTCAATTCAAGATTTCAATCAAATATCCATATGATATAATACCTTACAAAACTTTTACTAACAAGTTCAAAAAAAATTTGTTTATGGTTAGATTTGGATAAAATGAATATCGTCAAATTTGAATGTAAATTCTTGGACCGTGTTCGGTACATTTTGGACGAATAAAAAAAGAATTTAAAAAGACTTTAAGGGGAAAATGGCCCATGCTTTGGCAATTGAGTTGAGACTAAAGAAATCATCCCCTCGCGAAAACAAGATTAATGACTTCATCAATGACCAAAAACCAAAGAAAACAAACGATGAATTGGTAGCGGTAGACAAGACACTCAACATTAAGTGACTACTTTCGTCATAAACAAATAAATAATATAATAGTTATTATAATAATATAAAATAACAGCACTAATTGTGACGAAATGATCAGACTCTACTTCCCTTTAAAGGAAAGTTAAAATAAAAAAATAAAAGAATAAAGAATATTGTAATTTATTAGTTCTAAGTATTTGATTATTATTAATTAATTATCCCTTAATCATAAAGTTTATGTTTTTCTAACTATAACCCTATAGCCCACCTTGTCCTATAATCCAAAACAAACAAAAACTAAGTAATTTGCCCAACGCAGAAGAAGAATGCTTTCACGCACTTTTGAAGAATAAATTAATAAACCTGCAAACTAAGATTCGTTAGAATTTTCCCCCCTTATCTTAACCATTCAAATGATAAGATTGTTATAATTTATTTTATTTAAATTAAATAAAGGAAGAGATAAGTGAAACCAATGATCAGAGTATGATGCATGTCCTAAAGACAACAATTCTATATATCAAATCTATTGTATGCATTAAGAAATCAGATAAAAAAATTAAAGTATTACAAAAAGTACTAAATGAGATTAATAAAATATTTTGTATAAATTAACTACTTCTAATCTAATCTAAAGTTTGCAAGCCAACACATTTTGCTTTTTCTCTCAGACATCAGATTCAGAAGATTTAAATCAAACGTAAAAGACTGTTCATTTATACAATATTTTTTTCTTTTTTCAGAGATGAAGAGGAAAAGAAGCAAAGAAGAAAAGAGAAGCAATTGAAAGTGGAAAATGAATAAACAAAGGGGAAAGAAACGAAAATAATTCCCTTTTTTGGAACAGTCTCTCCCTATATATGTTGATGATGATCATTTAATTAAACTAGGAAACAAAATGAGAAATTAAAGAAAGAAAATTAATAATAATTTAGAAAGAAATTTAGAGACGTCTAAAATTAATAGCCATTGTAGTAGCTCTTACTCCCTATCTAACACTTATTTATGTCATCAAAAGGATTTCAAGAGGAAGAAGATGACCCATTAGCAGTAGCAACATGAGCAACACTTGCACTTTCAAAGTGATGATTCAAATTCTGCATAGTATTGTTGTCTTCGTGATCATCACTACCATTCTTGTTGATTCCGTTGTCGTCGTTGCTGTTGTTGCCGTTGTTTTCTTCATTGCTGTAATTGTCAAGATTGATTCTTCCTCCTCCTCGTTCTCCACCGTTTCCGTTTACATCTCTCTTACCGAAAGTGTTTTTATTATTGTGCATCCAAACTTTTAATACGTTTCTATCAACCCCAACTTCGTTGCAGAATTCTTTAACCATTTCGTCGTCTCTCTTCTGCATCTTCCATCCAACTCTCTCCGCAAACTGAAACATCTTATCCTTCTGACTCTGGCTGAACTTCGTCCGGAACCGCTTCCTCGAGCTCGAGTTGCTGTTCACATTAACATTCAAGTTGCTAATCATCGTCTCCTGCGCGGTCTGTAACTTCCCAGATACAGCAAGCAGCAAGTGAGGCCCTGAGGTATAGTAAGATGATGAGATTGGGGGAGGTGACGAAGAATTAGGACTCCGCTGAGATGGTGTCTGAGGCAGAGGCTGTTGTACAGGAGGTGGGGGTAGTGGGTGGTGACGGTGATGAGGCTGATACTCAATTGTGGCGGTCGTGTAAGCGTTTGTTGGGTTGCTAAGAGAAGCTGTATCTATAATATCCTCAGATTCCCGGCGGTGGAAGTTCCGATGGCAGCCGCAAGCGGCACACTTTAACGAAGTGGGGTCTGTCGCCGTCGCCGCAGGAGACGGCATGAACTCTCCGCAGCCGTCTAGTGCATGTCCACCCTTGCTGGCGGCATGATTCTTGAGACATTCTTTGTAACTTACAACAATCGGATGATGTTGACGGTGGTGGAGATGATGATGTCGGGGATGGTGCTGCGGCTGGTGGCGTTTCAAAACGCCGTTAGTGAACGTTAAGTGCGTTGCAGACTGGATCCGAGTCGCCACCGTTGGATGATCAGTACTCTCGGTTTCCGGAGATTTGGCGTTGGCTGCGTTTGTGTTGGTAGGGGTTATATCCATGGTTTAAACATTAAAAGCTAGAAATAAAAAAGTGATTTTGATAACAAAGGTGCTTTCAAGAAGCTGTTAGGGTTAGGTTTCTGTTAGAAAGACTGAATTTTTATTTGCTTTCATAGAGACAAATGAAGGAGGAAGAAGGTAGAAGAAGAAAACGATGATGATGATGATGAGCAGTGATGACTGTCGATAATAAAAATCTGGGTTTTTGTGGCTGTCCTTCTTAACCACTTGTTTTTTTAACCCCCGTTCTAATCCATGGTTAATTTTTAACCCTACTTAGGGTTGGTTATCTTGATATACACATATTTATATGCTTGTGTAATAAAATATTAATCAAGAGTTAATACATTTTTAATATATTACTCAATTTGCTAATCTTTGTCTTATTCTGACTCAGCAGTTGCCCTGGTTAACAACCGCCTTAAGCGCTAGTCGACTCAGTGAGTTCAACAGACACTGAAACTTTTACTCTAATAAACCAATTATTAAATTTGTGAAGTTGCTGGCTTAAGTGCGGGGAAGTGGACCGCTCTCGTTGAATTTTATTTTGCCAACCCATGCCCTTTTTGGAGTACCAAAACAACCCTTTTCTTGCACTTTAAAGACAATATTACCCCTCACCGGATAGAGTATTTAACCTAATCACTTACTTTTTAATTAATAAAATCAATTATGCAAAGAGTAATGATAGACATCCTAAATTTTATATTCTAAATTCTTCCTAATTGATGTGATAAGTGATATATATAATTGAAAATCCACACATTTTAAAATTATTTAGTAAACTGTTTAATTTGGGATGGAAATTAGAATCTAAAATTTGAGGTGTTTAATATTATTTTAAATTAGTGAAATTAAGAAGAAATTTAATATTTTAATAAATTTTTAAAAATAAAAGTGGGATTTAATAAAAAAAATCAATATTTAATGTGTGAGTTAAATTATAGCATCAAATCAAATGTTTGTTTGTGGATAAAATCACAAGAAAAGAATTATTCTTATTATGGTAAAAAATTGAGAAAAATTTATAAAGTTTCTAAAAATTGAAGGAGGTGAGGTGTTTTATTCTAAAGAATGCTAATGGGCAAAAGTGTCAATTCATTGTGGATGGTGTCCATCAATCAAATCCGGCGAGTTTAGCTTAATGCATCCCTAAAATTAAAGAATCTTTGTCGGCTTGAGGGAGCATTTTCGGACGCTGAATGGGCTTGTCCGAACAAAACCATGCCAACGACACCGTTTTATTGGATCCTTCCAACAACCAGACAAACAAAATCCCCGATTATCAAAAAACCGAACCGGAAATCTGTGTCCGAGATTTGGAGTTTAGTGTATGAGAAAATCAGTGTAATAATAATGGATTAATACGTAAAAGACAGACTTGACAGCAGACACGTGTTAATACTTATCCACGTGGCAACTCAGATGCTTTACACTTTACATTTGTGAAGCCGCGTGGTACCTTTTACCTCAGCTTACTTTTGGGAGACATGACCCAGTACAACAACAACACGTACTCTTTTAATTAAATTAAGTTTATTAATATTTATTTTTTTAACTGATTGTAAAACCTCTGGTGGGCGACCTGAAATTTAATTAAATAAATTGATGAAGGATTCAGAAATCAGAACCGTTGATGGGAACTGCAATTGATGTGATTAATAATTAATAATTAATTAATTAATTAATTTACATTCATGAATAAATGTAGCAGTTATTTGATATTTGGTGGGATTATTGGATGGGGATAATCAGAAATTTGTGTGGGTGACATCAGCAGTCCAATCATCTAGCAGCTAAGGTATTATCATCAAACGGTGTGTCAAAGCCAACCGTTGCATTGAAACTCACAATTTCAGGAGAAGAAAATTTATTATTCAATTAAATACTAAAAAAAAAAAAAAAAACTTGTTCATGTGACTGAGTAATATTTAATATTTAACATTTTATTTTATTTTTTTATTGCTTTTGGTAAAAGTAGATGATTGGCTCTGAAAGTGCTTTCCAATACTTTGTTCAGCTTTGGATTTGACTTGACATTTAATCATTGTTTTTTATTTTTTTAATTTTACTGTTAAGCAGTGAAGAAGTAAAAAAGAAAAACAGAAAATATCTTGTGGTTACCCACACTTTGTTATTATTTTATTTTATACATCTTAATTTTTAAAAAAAAAAAAAAAATGTATTAAAAAATTAAATATAAAATATAAAATCAATCCTAGAGTATTTTTTGAAATTGATGTTGTTTCAATCCACGATTCTTGTAAATTGAAATCCGTAAATGTTAAATGGACAATTGGTTAGTAAACATTAGTTGTCAATTAAAAATAGGCATTTTATTAGACACATTAATTGTTGTTATTCAAAAACCAAGCCAAGGTACTACGATTAAAAAACATATTTTGAGATTTAGGTGGTGTTATTTGACTAAATGTTGACCCTTTTTCACATATTAAAGCAGAATCACTATCAAATTAAAAGGATTATGAATGCGATGATTCTTAATAAATCTTACACATTTAAAATTAACTTATATTCTTATTGTCCGTGAACAATAAATTTATTTAAATTTTATTAAAAATGGGAGAGAATATTTTTTTATTAAAATAATTAAATTACAAAATTATTTGTTGATATGAATCGCAAAGCGAAACAACAAAAAGTTTTGAGATTTTGAGTGTAAGTTTATGCATTATGAGGGGTGTTTAAACAAGGACATAACACCACACATCACACCTAAATACTTTTTTCTCATTCTTTAGGGACAATATGTCTCATTTTGTGATAATTACTTGCATACCATCTTTACCTTTTTCATCTTTTTTATTTTTATTTTTTTTATTTGGGAAATTTTTGTTATCTTCTTGATTCTATTAATTTGGATGTGCATAGATCTTGGCATTATGAGCAATTGGGTATGTTTCGAATGAATGTGTTATGGTATTACAGCAGTTGTAGTTTCATCATATATTAGAGTTTTTGTCGTTGAAAAGTGTCTAAAAATTGTCAAATATTAATAAACAAATGAGTTAATTTTATTAAAAGTCGGTGATTATTAAATTATACTTTATAATTCTTCTATTTATTGTGGGTTAGATGTTATTATTTTGATATTTAATATGGATAATTAGATTTAGTCAATGCAGGTTGGTATTTTATTTAAGATAAAAACTTTAAAATTAATTATACTTTACATACAATCAATTAACAAAAATCTCTAAAATGTCTGCTTTAATAGATTAAAAAATATTTTTATATTTTAAAATTTGTTATAAGAAGATTAAAATAGAATGGTTCTCTTCTCTCTCATATATGTTGTTAAGTTCGATGTTACTGTTTTATTTAAAGAGAAAAAATAATTATTAGATATTTGAATTGTACTACAATAAATTAAAGTTAAACTTACTTTAAAATTAAAGTAAAAAACATAAAAATTTAATTAATGTTGATATTTATTTTTTGTCCATTTATATTTAAAATTTAGTGATTTCATCTTAACACATGTAACTTGAAAACCTTGTCATCTCACTCTCTTTGAAAATGTAGTAAACCAAAATTTCACCATTAATAATTATTCATGCATTAACTTAAAGAATTATAAAAAATAAATCAATAGTTCTTCAATATAATTTTTTTTTTTTAATCTGAAAGGTCTTATCCGGTCAGATTCTTTGGGTCCTCCAGGTAGCTCTAAACCAAGGCGAATCTATCACAGGCTGCCCTCCGATTGGGAACCCACGCTTCACTTGGCTTGCGGCAAGGAATGCACTCCCTGAAAATCGAACACGGAATTGGTGTTAAACAACCGTCCAGCGCATCTTATTACAACCAACAAGCCGCATCCCTTGTGGGCTCAATATAATATTTACCAACTATTTAAATTGTTATATTAAAAAAAGAATTAAAATAATTAAAAGGGCAAGTTATAGTATAAAATACAGCTTCTTAAATGTTTTGTATTAATTTTCTTTTTAACTCCCCCATTTTTTCGCTATATCTCTTAACGAATTTTTTTTTTTTTTAAATTTTAAATTCCAACAAAATTTTTGAGAATTATATAATTCAACTAAATGTCCTATAATATGGTTCCAATTACAATTATGCTATAAAATAAATTTTGAAATATTAAAATAATTATTATTACTTAGTTCTTCTAATAACAAAATAGTATTAAAAAATTTTAAAATAATAATAAATATTTATTTTATTGATCACTTTGAAAAGAATGAAGAAAGGCAATTGTGAGGGAAATGACTAGACTCTTCACTTTTCTTTGATTCTTTTTTAAGGGTCATGCCATGGTGCATTCATGTATCATACATATCTTTGATTTTTTAAATTATAATTTTCATTTGTATCTATTTCTTTTAATTCTTTTATTATAATTTTTAACATATAAAAATTAAAAAATTAAAATTTATAATAAATAATTTGAGAATTATAATATAAGAATTAAAATTTTGTATAGTAGTATAATAGATGAATGAACCGCAGCCCTTCCCTATTTTACTTCATCCCTATCTACAACGTAAGAAATTTTATGTCACTATTAAATTATTCATTCTAATCACTTGTTAATTAATTTAAACCTAATTCTTGAATTCATTATCACTACTAATTAAAAGCATTAATCAATTGAAGTGAAGTTACATGAGTAAGGAAGGTCACCCAAGCAACGTTGAATTATTGTTTGAAAATCAAATCTTGTCATTCTTTTATTAGAAATAATTGAGCAAAAATCATTAAAACCCTTTTGCCTTTTTCTTAATTTATTTTTTCAATTTTTACTTATTAGCATGAAGAAAAAGGGACTTTGGACAAATTGAAATTGGAATTTTGTAGGTCTATACCTAAGAACAAAAGACGCATGTTATATGTTTCTTCAAATTTAGTTATTCTTTTGACCATTAACAAAGCAATTGACTATTTCAGTAAACCATTTTCTTTGTTGATATCATTTAATATCTATATATAGATATATAGATATAGATATTGAATGATATCAACAAAGAAAATAGATATAGATATTATTATTACTTTACAGATCCGTCTACGATACAACAATTGTAATATTATAATTATTAATCTTTTTTTTTTTTTTATTTTTTGTTAAATATTTTTATTTTTTTTAAATCTTGGAACTATAATGAAGAATTTAGCTACTATACAAAATATAACATCAACAATCAATCTCTATCGATAGACTATATATACCTATTTCATTGTATATATATATATATATATATAATTGCGTACTCTTATAATTAAATTTAAGCATAAAGTAAATAAATAATAAATTACTAACATTCTAATTTATAATCATTCGAGGTTTGAACATTCACATTTTTTATTAGGAAATATCATTTATAAGCATAGATATATATACTCAAAATTTATCCAAATTATATTGAAAATCAAAGAACAAAAAAAAAAAAAAAAAAATCCCCTTGATAAAGCATATTTCAACAATTAATTGTTGAGGATAACAAATATCAATGGATAACTAAGTAGTTGACCCATGATTAATGTTAATTATACGTCTGATGAAGATAGATCATGATAAAAGTTACTAAAAGTTATATAGCTAACTATATATATATAGGTTTTTACTTTTTATCTCAAAGCTTATCACTACAATAAATTGATTTATGAAAATTAATTACTATCTATTGACCAAAGAATCCTACATTCTCAATAACTTTTTAAATTTCTTTAATTTTTGTTTACTTTTTCAAATCTTGGTACAATAAATTAAATTTACATTTATAATGTAAAAATGAAATTACAAACTTATTGTTGTAATGCTATATAATTTATGGAGTTTTGAGATGGGATATTTATTTAATTATAATAACTATTTGTTCCCCTCAAATGAAATTATAGGAGTGATGGTCAAGGTAACAGCCGGCACAGCTTTCCTGCAATAATTGTATGTTTTCTCATTTCTTCCGAGGTGATATATGACCTACTTCTACTGCTACTACTACTACTTGTATTACAAGGGCTAGTTTGGAAGGCCGAATGGGATTTTTCAATTTTGCTTGTCGAAGTCCTTTAGTGGAACAAGAAGTGCTTTTTAGCTCATGAAGCAGTAGCAGTCTGGCCCAGAGAGTGAGAAAGAGGAAGAGAAAAAGATAAGATGTTTCATTGAGAAAAGGATAAGTTTCTCTAATGCACCATCATTAAAACCAAATTGAAAAAAAAAAGAAAAGAAAAAAACACTTCTCTCAAACTAAATTTAATCTTCCTTTAGTAATTAGGCCGCCTAATTATAAGTACTCACCTCTCTTTTAATATGGTCATTAGAGTAAATTTCCGGTAGACTTGACTAGTTGAGCAAAAAATTTGTTATTCGATAAGGTTTGCTATTATTTGATTTTTTCATTTAATATCATCCTTATCCATACCCTTGACCTAATAATATCAGGTCAAAAAGAAATTTTTTTTCCATTTATAAACAGTAAAGAAAATAAAACACTGTTTTGCTGCAACAGATCTTGCTGGGAGATTTAGCAATTTGTTGTAGTTGAACACCACAAGGTAAAGAAAGAATAAAAGAAACAGTCAGGCAACAGTTGCGGCAGTGTTTTTCTAATTATTTGAGACATAATTTCAACCCATCATATGGATATGGGGATGGTTAATTAAACAAGAGGACGAGCGTATTTGCAGGGCAATTATTTTGCTTAAAGCCATGCCAAATTGCCCGTGCACTCTTTGAAAGCAAAATATCCATTGTCGAACATGAATAAACAGTAGACTTTTAATGGAGATTTAGCTTCAAAGCCATTATAAATTTCACTCGTTAACAAATATCACATTACGTTATTTGCAGATCTTAACTATGATTCCATGTTGAGAAAATTAGGATTAAACCCAATAGTCGACGGTCTCGAGTGTCATAATATGCAATTGCATGATGTAATTTTGCTTGTTTTTTCACTATCATTATGGTGTAAAACACGTGTATAAGTGATTCACAGATTAATTGTTATATCCAAGT
>JAWDEX010000022.1:1178146-1192109 GCA_035221805.1 Trichilia hirta
TGTCCTTCCTCTTATAATTGCATACTCTTATAATTAAATTTAATCATTAAGTATAAAGTAAATAAGTACAAAACAGATAATAAATTATAAAATTTTAACATTCGCATTTTAATTAGAATGTATAATTTATAAGCATATACATCCCAAAATTTATCTAAATTATATTGAAAATCAAAGAACAAAAAAAATCCTAAATAAAGCATATTTCAATAATTAATTGTTCCATAGATGTGAATGTGATATAATTTATGAAGTGGGACTTTTAAGATGGGATATTTATTTAATTATAAAAAATATTTGTTCCCCTTAAATGAAATTCTAGGAGTGATAATCAAGGCAACAACCAGCACAGCTTTACTGCAATAATGGTATTTTTTTTTTTGAATGCGAGGTGATATGTGACCTACTACTAACTCTGCTAAAAGTGCTGGTTTGGAATCCAAATAGGCCGAATGTGATTTTTCAGTTTTGTTTATGGAAGTCCTTTATTTGGATCAAGAAGTGCTTCTAGCTCATGAAGTAGCCTGGTCCAGAAAGAGAAAAAGAATTTCATTAAGAAGGATAAAATTCTCACTTAGAGCCAAATTAAAAAAGAGATAAAAATATTTTTTAAAAAAAATTGAACTGTAAAAAAATAAATTTCAAATATTAAATATTAATATTAAATTAATTAAATTTTATTAAAAGTTAATATTATCAAATACTTTTTTTAATTTTTTTAGAGTGAAATACTTTATTTTTATTTTCTTTTTTTTTGGAAACCCGGAAACTTCGACCGCCAGCCCACGCCCCGGGAGTTTAGAGTGAAATACAATCCCTATAATAATATTATAAACAGATTCTTAATCTTCGTTTAGACATGGGTTGCCTAATTGTAAGTACTCAACTCTCTTTTAATAGAGTCATTAGAATAAAGATTTTTTTTTAGTAATATAGGATACGTTAGTATCCAATATATATTTTTGTGAATAGTATCATAATTGCATATATCTAAGTTTTTGGTAGGCCGGATGATAATATGATTGATTGTAAGGTTAACCCAAAAAAAAAAAAAAAAAAAATTATTTCAAGTAGTTGAATAAAAAATAGGTTATTTGATAAGGTTAAATATTATTTTTTTTCATTTAATGTTATCCTTATCTATCCGTCTTTGACCGAATACTCTTAATGTTCAAATGGAAATTTTTTAATGTTAAGAAAAAAAAAATATTTATTTCAAGTAGTTGAATAAAAAATTTATTATATTTGATAAGATTCAATATTATTTTTTTTCATTTAATAGCAGCCTAATATTATTAGGTCAAATGGAATTTTTTTCTTCTTTTTTTTCAAATATAAACAAGAAAACAAAAAACACTGTTTTCTGCTACAGATCTTTCAGGGAGATTAAGCAATCGGTTGTAGTTGAACACGACAAAGCAAAGAAAGAATAAAAGAAACAGTAAAGTTACAGTTGCAGCAGTGTTTTTCTAATTATTTGAGACATAATTTCAACCCATCATATGGATATGGGGATGGTAAAATTAAACTAGAGGACGAGCGTATTTGCAGGGCAATTATTTTGCTTAAAGCCATGCCAAATTGCCTATGCCCTCTTTGAAAGCAAAATATCCATTGTCTAACATGAAAAAACAGTGAACTTTCAATGAAGATTTCGCTTCAAAGCCATTGTAATTTTCACATGTACAGACGTAACATCTAATGAATCACTCCATCGTTAACAAATATCACATCAGTTTATTTACAGATGATACAGATCTTAACTCTGATATCATGTTCAGAAAATCAGGATTAAACTCATTAGTCGAGCGTCGAGAGTGTCATAATATGCGACTGCATGCTGTAATTTTTGCTCGTTATTTCATTGCCATTATGGTGTAACACACATGCATAAGCTTGAAGGAATTACATTCTTATGTAAACAGGATGATGATTAATTAGGTCAACTTTCAACAAGTTTTATGGTCTTGCAGGAGGCAGGCTTGAAATTAAATTTTACTCGTAATTGTTTTTTCAGCGTGTGGGCAAGTGGCAACTCTTTTAGGAACTTGGGCCCAGGAAAAACTTTCTTTTCTTTTCAAGCCAGTAGTATAATTCCATATGCAGGGATGGACCCAGGAAACTATAAAAGGTGTCTTCCAGGAAAATGAAAGAAATTTTTCAAGAACCCAGCTGAGGTACACGTCCTATGTTTGCTAGGTGGGAAAATTGAAGTAGAAAAAGAAAACATAACAAGGAATAATAATTGCATTCTGACGAATCTACCTAATGGACCTGGAAAATTTGTACAGTCAATAAATTTGTGTGGAAGAGAGAAGCAAAATCATAGCTATAACATCTGGTAAGTGGACCCTGATGCTTAAATTGAATGGAAAGATAGAACATGAATTAGTGCGTAGTACTTAAAAGAACGGAGGAAAAAGAAAATTCAGAAAAAAAAAAGTGAGCAATTGCAAAAATACAACAAATATATGATCACAATATCTCGATTTCAAATATGTCGTTAGTTTAGTGTCAATTAGTAACCAGAAAGAAAATGATATGTCATAAACCTAACAGGCAAACACTACAGCTAGCAAAAACCTGTAAGAAAAAGAAAATGAAAAGGATGATGATGATGACGATGACGATGATTAGGGTGCAACAAATATTTTGCTTGGAGGTAGGATAGCAAGTTATACATGATACATTCATTTGATTGTGTTGTTTGTAATGGCTTACCCACTTTAATAATTGACTGTTGTAGGGTTCTCTACCCATGTGGTGGGTAATTAATCAGGATCTTTAGAAACAATAGAAGGAAAAAAAAAAAAAAAAATTGTATAAATATAATTTAAAATACGAGCATTCATAAATTGTTAAATTCAAATATGAATATATAATACACGCTATTATTTGGTAGTTATATACGGTTATTTACCGTTAACTTTGAATTTTGTACGACGCAAATATTTTTGTTAAATGCATGTATATATATAGGTAAAATGAGGAAGTAGTTTGACTTGTACGTACATGTAATATTACTTATGACTGAATTTTGGTCAGCAAACAAAAGGATTAATTGATAGAATATTACAACAAATTCAATAATTATGCGAGAAAATACAATCTACTCAATCAATGTATTTATATTTATATTTTATAAAAGAGAAATGTAATTGATAATAAAGCATACTTTATGGCCAAAAAGAGCAATAAATTTTTTTTTTTTTTTTAATTAAAAAAAAGTGTGGCATCCAACCCATGTTGGAGATTTGTTGACACTTGTGTAAAATTCAGACCATCTGTTATGTGGTGGGACAAAGCAATAGGCCATAAAAGCATTAAATTCGAGATCATATTATTAAAGAAACCAATCTCAAAGACTTAGAGGCTGTAGATCAATGAATCCCATTTCCTATATCCATACATCATCATCTAATATTTTGGACCGTAAATAAATAATCTCAGCTTTAAATTATATAATCCTTGTGGTTTTTCAATAATTCGTTCATATTGGTCTTGTGAATTAATTCATATTTGTTCATATTATTGGTTTTTCAATAATATATAACTTAAAACATGAAATATCATATTTGTAATTTCATTCATTCGTGTCAGAAGTTTTAGGCTTCAGGTTAGGATTAATTCCATTTCTACAAAAGCCGAAATGCTTTCGGAAAAAATTTCATTTTGCCGAAGTTGATGAAAATCAATGTTGAATCAATGGACCGGACCACATTTTCAAACATCAATATTGATTCGTTAGCTGGCTATTAGATTTTGTCTAAAAGAGATTTTGGGCTTGTGAGTTGGCCCAAGTTATTTAAGTATTGAGTTGGGCTGATGTGCCATTCTAAAACTATAGGGTTAGCTAAAGTTCGGGGGATGTCCAAGTTCATTCCCTCATACAAAATATTATAATTTCGGAGAAATCAATTAGTGTTAAGTATGAATAAAAAATAAAAAATCATTATAAAAAATTAATATTTGCAAAATATTATATCTGTTATATTTTTAAAATTCAATAAAAGCATCACGATCAGATCATAGACATGTTACAAAGTACTGTACTATTATTTAGTACACGTTTTCTAAATTTTGGTGATTTAGAATATATAATAAAAAAATAGACAATTGTTCAATATAGCCAATTGTACCATAATCCTTACTCCCTTCATTTTATCATATCTTATTTAGTATTATAAACAATAGGATTGACTAAGGTACGTTGATGTATTAATATATCAATATATTATATAACGTAATTTTAAAATATATTGTATAATACAAAATTTGGAAAAAAAAAATTTAAAACAATAAAATTTTATTGTTTTTCAAGTTTTAAATTTTATATTGCACAGTATGTTGAGTTTATATTGATGTATTGATGCACTGATATATGGCAGCCAATTCTGTAAATAATGTAACAAATAATAAAAATATTTATATAAAAAATAATTGGTTATTATTATTATTATTATTATTATTATTATTATTAAAGTAGATATTTTTGGTCATGTAAAATGATTTCTGAAAAATAAGCTTCCTACCCCCCGTGGCCTCACATGGAAGAAGATGAGTACTACTCGGTACATTTTGAATGCAATCCGTGTGTCTGCCCTGTAGTCCTTTCATCCTTGCTGCTGATTTTTTATACCTTGATTTTCCGGATCAACCACCATCCCACACAGCATTTACTGCCGGATTTTTTGGGGACAACATTTTGTCTTGCGTTGGATAAACTGTCTAAGAAAAATGGATTTGGAACAACTTGGATTGTACAGCGTTGGGTATAATTATTATGAATATGTGATAATATGGGCATTGATTTAAATAATTAGTAAGATTTATTGAATGTTCGATAAAAAATTTGAAGTCCAATGATGCTTATTTTAAAATTAAGAACTATAATCTTTGTTTAAGGGAAAAGTTTAAGTTAATATATGAATATTAAATATAACAACGTTGATATCAAGGGGTTTATCATATGTATGAAGCCCGAACAAAATTAAAAGTCTAATCACACTTACAAATAAAATCAACTCTAATATTATATTAAATTATCATTTAACCACTGAATATAAACAAAAACCAATGTAACTACTGGATGTATTGCTGGTAGTTGCCCAAAACAGTTGTGGGCAATTCATCCTCAGCGTCGGTCAAATTGTACCTTACTTGTATGCGATGTGGGTTAATAATGACGAGCACGTGACTTAGTCAACATGTGTTGGTTAATTGTCTCCAATTCTCTGTTTCCACTCCTCAACGCTCAAAAACCAAATTGGAGTGGAGAAAGAAATTTAAAAATCAATATTTAATTCATGATTAGTAAGTTAAAGTAAATTAAATTAAAGGAAGTAAATTTATGATTAGCTTGACCCATGTTTTATCATAAGATTAATGACACATATGACAAAGTAAAAGCTAAGATTAGAGATGAGGAGACGATTAAAGTTAAAAGGACGAATAAAATAACACTCCATCTACAGATGATGAGATGATTAAAGTCAAAAAGATGAACGAAGTAACAGTCCATCTAATGAAGTCAATAATTATATTCATTTTTCAAATCAACTGGTAATGTTTTTATGTTACCAAATGTTGAATAATTATTTGACCTACAAAAATCAATTTGACAAGCAAGACTCTATATTACCATTATTATAAAGTTGAAATCCATTGTAAGTAAATACTTTCTAAAAATATTTTAAGATTCGTATTAAATATTTTAAATTTTAAATTTCGTATTAATAATTATAATGATACATACAATATATATTTATTTTTATAGGAGACAATTTTCTTTGAAAAATTTGACAAAATAATCTTATAATTTTAAGAGAAGGGATTCCTCTTCGTAAAAGAGACTTGTAATGATTAAATTTAGACAATTGCTTATCAAAATAAAAAATTTTACAAAATTGCGAGACTATAAATAAAGTATTTGTCTAGTGTCAAAAAATTAATGAAGTCGATGATCTAATTATAGGAGAGTCAGCTATTAAAGTCTCGGTGAATTGTGATTGTAACTATAACAATCTTATAATAGCGATAAGTTCTAACCCACTCAAAACAAACTTCCTTAATTTTTGGAATTGGGTTTGTTAATCATAATTTTTATCATTTAATTTCATAAGAGTATGGTAAAAAAATCTTATCAAAGATGAAACATGTTTGAAAAGTTAAAAATCATCTAATAAATGTATATTTCGAAATTGTATTCAACATTATAAATGTTAATTTATATTTAAAAAAAATTTACGATATTTTGATAGGAAACAAAACCTAAATACTAGTTAGAATATAGTGCAAAGTGGAAAGCGATGTAGAGTGATGGGCAATTACACGTATTCTTTGATGAAAGGTAGAGGGAGTAAAGCATCCATGGTGTACAGCTCGCGGCGCGCATTTTTGTCAAAGGGGCGCAGCTTTGGTCATGTGCAGTGGTCAGTAGAAGCACATGACAACAGACGAAAAGTTTTATTTTTAATTAAAAAACAGATATTTAATATTTTTTCCTCCTTTATTTAATTAATTAAATTTTTTTTTTCAGTTTTTTCACTTGTCTGTCTCTGTGGGCCCCTTATCCGTAACAATTGCCTTTCTTTGGTATTCAATGCGGTCCTCAGTATCTCCTATCCAATCGATCAAAAGCACTTTTTCGTTAATGGACAAACCAGACACTGCCTTACACAGCTTAGCAATTCGAATAGATCACCGTCTTGAGCCACAAATCCATTCCACATTAATTAAGGTATTAATATATTTATTTTAAATTTTGGGAATTTTATTTTTGAATAAATTTTTAATATATTTTGATCTGAGATGTACTTTATTCGATTTGAACCTATAGTATAAAATAAGAGAAGGCCGGTGAGATGCTTCCACTAATGATATGCGGTTTGAATCTCTCTGACTAATAAATTTAGTAAAAAAAAAAATAATTTTAATTAATTTTATAAAAAAAATAATTTAATAAATGATGTTATTCAAATAATGATAATAATATTAGTATTGCATTATTAAATTTGTAACTTAAAAACTATAAGAAAATATTACATTTAATTATATTATAAATATAATTATAATCATTCGTATAATTATTTGTCTGGTATTTTTTGTTGCACATATATAACTAATTTCGTATAACTTGTGGAAATAATAACTTTAATCTTTAACTATTTGTTTAAGATTGTCAAAATCTTTTTTAGCATTAATTTTAAAATACAATAAAAATATTATAATACCAAATAAGATTTAATTTATATTTCTTTTTTATCTTAATATAATTCAATCAAAAAAAATTAGTTTTGTTGTTCCCCAATTTGTCTCCATTGAAATTTGTTTATACCTAGCAATCACATGTAATACTCAATCGCAATAATTGAGGTAACCTTTGATCTCGTGTGGTAGTTGTTTCTTGGATCTTCATTCTTTTTAATAATATTAATCTTGGCAATGTAAGGGCAGAGACCATGAGCTTTGCACATGAAGGAAAATGAAAGCTGAAAATTGATATTTCCTTTTATAGTTATAGCAATCGAAATAATTTAAAAAAAAAAAACTTCTAGGAAGAAATAGAATATCATGAATAAAAATTGACCATACCATTTACCCATTGGGAAAAAAATAAATAAATTGGATCCAATAATTAATTGGCTTCCATCCACTTGCATTTATTTGGTTACTATGATATAAAAATGGTAAGTAGAAAGTATAATGATTGTTATTGTATTTATTTAATACCACCACAAATTCCAAAGGATTAATTTTATTTATTTATTTTTTCTTGGAATAAGCATCAAACCAAGATGATAATAGTCATTAATTTCAGGAAGACCATTTACAATATATCTTAGAGTTATTGATGAATCAAATATAATTCTGACTATCAAGCACTAATACGAAACTGTGTGTTTGAGAGTGTAAAAAAAGGTTTTAATTTATTTAGAGTTTATATTTTTTTAGTGTTTTTTATTTTAATAACTTTTAAAAAAATAATCAATTTTTAATTAATAGGTATAAAATTACTTATATATTTAATTTGAGTGTTAAAATAAATATATCAATTTTAATGTCAAATACATTCGTTAACATTAACAAAGTACTAATTAAAATTAACACTGCCAAACGCACTTACAATATATTTTAATAATAATGCAACAATTCTAATGCATCTACTTATCCGTAATTATGAGAATTATGATTCTCAAAATAATAATGTATGAATTTATAAAAATAAAAATCATTTTCTATAATTAATAAAAGGTAATGACTATATATTTTTTCCTTTCATCTCAGTGTCCTTGAAAAAGAAGAGTGGAAAAACCACCCAAAAACTGAAAGGCATCTGCCTACCAATCAAACTGCCTACTTGAAATCTATCTGTCAAAATATCATTCAGAAGCAGATAATCAAAAACGGACAGCAAAAATAATGTATAAGTAAACACATGCAACACTTTCTCATTTCAATACAATTTCGCTCTTCCTATTTATACCCAACGCCACAGAACTTCTCTCAATCAAACCAACCCCTCTTAAAAGTCTTTCATAATTTCTTTGTTTCTCTCTGCATTCCTTCTTCTTCTTGTTGTTGTTTGGTGTTTCGTTTACTTTCAGAGGGGTTTGTTTGCTTGTTTTGCTCTGTAGCAGGCTTTAACATTTGAGCCATGGCTAAGTCTTTTGCCATCTTCTTCTTGGTTCTCTTTGCCATCTCCATGCTTCAAACCATGGTATAAAACTATGATCTTTCTCAATTTTCATTCTACATTTGAAGTTTTTTTCGGAGTTCATAATGAGCTATTTTCTTTTCATGGCTAATAATGCAGGTCTCGGCGGGAAAGGGGCAGGAAGGTCAGCATTATGACCCGGTAATCTTACTTTCTCTTGTACATTGTTCTTTTTTACATCAGAAAGTTCTTGACTTTTTTAAGTTTTTAGGCTTTCCGTTTGCAAAAAACTGATGGTTTTGGTGTTGATTCTTTGATTTCAGAGACGTTATGGACCTGGGAGTGTCAAGCAGTTCCGTAAGTTCCCTCCAACCATTTCCCATTTTTCTTTGTAAAAAATGAAGTTAGTTTGAGACTTGAGCGGAGAAGAGCAACTCATTGTCAGGAAATGTTGCCAGAAAATAGAAACACTAGGATTTAATTACAATGACCAATGTAGAAAGAGTCCGACTTTTTTGTGACAGTGGTCAAAATTGTCTGAAAGTTACAATCTTGACAGCTAGCCAAAAGGATTAACGACGATATTTTCTTTAATAGTTTTTTTACAAATGATTTCTGAGTTGAGTTTTTGTTGAATGAATTGACCAGAATGTCCCTCAAGATGCGATACGAGGTGCAGCCAGACTAAATACCACAAGCCCTGCATGTTTTTCTGTCAGAAATGCTGCAGAAAATGTCTGTGTGTACCTCCTGGTTTCTATGGCAACAAAGCCGTGTGCCCTTGCTACAACAACTGGAAGACCAAGGAAGGAGGACCCAAATGCCCTTGAAATCTATCTCCATCCTCCTCTTTTGCTCACCAGCTTTATGTTCCTTTCCATGCATTACTACAAAATATGCTGTTTTTCTTTTCTTCTCTTCTATTGGGTTAAAATGAATGAGTTTATGTTTGTCAGTCACTCCTTGAGGGTTCATTTCCTCTAAATGAGAGTGGCTAAATATCACTATATTATTAATGAATTAATCCCTAGTTTCTATGAAAAAAAGTCATGGGTTATTGGAAATTGGTAATTAGTAGTCTTAAAAGAAGCGAACTTTTACGTGAATCAGGGCCATCAAAATTCATAAATTTGCAGCTTTGAATAGACAAGAAACGCAATGAGGGTTCTGTTCTGCAACCTGGAATTTAAGGATGCACATAGAAATAGGCGTTACTCGTTCTGCTTTTATTTGTTTTTCGTTTTTTGCTTTTGTGCCAATTCCGAGGCAGGCTGTGGCAATAAAATGTGCAGAAAAACTCAACTCTTATCACCTACTGCTCTAAATTTTTGAGGCCATGTTCATGCTCATAGCTGTACTAATGAAATTTGACCAATCTTTCTCATTGGGATTTTCTCATCGATTCTCACGATCCATTCGCCTTCACAAATAAAGTTATCTGGCTACTGGGTGGCTCAAGTCGGCTTTCTGCTGTATATATTGCAGAGTCGAATGTCTACAAAAGTAGCTGTAAATGAGGCCGGGGGCCCAATTTAAACCGTCCACTCCTCACGGCCCATCACCTACTACTTTCAAAAAGTTTTGACTACTCTGAATTTGATTGATCGATTGTTTGTCCAAGGGTATAATATTAGAGTTACCAAATTATATTTTAATTTATATTTCAAGGCAGCAAATTGCGACAATTAATCATTTAAAAATTATAAAATTTACCGTTCAATTGATGTAAATAAAGAGCTTCATGATATATAGGATAACACAAGCAGATTCAACATCCAAAACATTCAGAACACTTAAAACTATCAACTATTATACTTGGTTATTGAAAGTCTAAACCAAGATACAAATATAAGCATACATAGATATTTAAAAAAAGCTTCCATGTTGTATTCCTGCCCCCTCTCCATGCCTTATTTATGGCTTGTAAATTGCTTCTTAATTGGGGTGGTTTTGGCATATCAGTCGGTATTCAGGACAACAAGGGGGTATTTGCAGCTTCAGAAATTCCTTGAGCCTGCTGATTATTATTATTATTATCATCTGCATTACCATTCTGGTTTTCTGCCTCTATCACAATGGATATCTCTGCTGCAGTTTCCACGCTATCATATCCTTCCTGATCACAAGAGGGGTGTAAATTTTCTTCAGGAAATTTCATGAGAGAATACTTACATTGCTGTGAATTCAACGAGTTATAGAGATGAAAAGAGAATAAAATAACAGGTTTCTTCATGCGGCCTTGGCAGTAGTTGACAATAAATGAGGTCAAGTAAGAAGGGATCCAAAGACCGAATATGAGCTATTCAGTGAAAAAATAAAAGAAAAAACATGTTAGTATACAAGTAAAATTTTGAGTTAGTGGGTATAAAATTATATTAATAACACCAAGATTAAATAATTGAGAAAGGATTGGTTTATTAGTAAATAATTATAAATGAAATTCTATCTTACATAGTGCATGATGCTGGTATCATCTTCCCCTTGCGAGGTGATGAAAATATCCTTGAAGAGCACTAGATTCAGGAACTGCAAAATTTTGAAACCTCATTTAGTTTATACATTATATACAATCCTCCATTTCTAATGAATTTTCTCATAGTAGACTAACACATACAAATGCATTGCAGCAGCACAGGACAGCTTGAGCCTTTGTATGAACATAGTAAATCGACATCTATTTGCTCTAACTCTTGCCTTTATAATTTAATAAATGTCTGTAATTAAAGCTAGCCTTACGATAACGAAGGCATTGCACCATGTTGCAACTGATTCATTTTCGTTTTGTTCATCTTCAGTCATCCAATAAGCCATGCTGCATTTGCGTTTGCCGCAGCAACCGCGGCGAGTGCAACAGAAAATTTCCGCTCTGGGCCGGCTAAAGCATCACTGCAATGCAATTCAATTTTCTTAATTATATAGGGATTGATGACTTTTGTTTCAGGCTAGAAACGCTCAGAGATATCAAACTATTAGATCAATCTGAGGGATCCGATAGCACAGAGCCGAGGGAGAGGGAGCACTGTAATCAGGTTGATAAGCCTGTGTATATGCATACTATTAGAGGCATAAGAAAAGCACATTTTGTAAAGAATGGTACGTTAATTGCTTTAAGAACTACTTTTTGTTCAGATTTCACAAGTCACATTTTCCTTGCGATTGCACCATTTCTGAACGCATTTCCGATGGGCAAACTGAGGAACAAAGAGCAGTGAAATGTGGGTATGAATACAAAGACTGCTGAAAGTTGAAACAGCAGGCACACACAGAGTCGGCATGCCGCAAAGGAACTGGAAAAAAAAGACAATATCGATGATGACAAAAGAAAATAGAGGTAAGAGCGGGCATTTTTAAACTGATGGAATACAAATTAATTCAAACTATTATAATTTGCAGTTTAAATTGATTTAAAATTTTTTTGAATCTAATATTTTTCAAACTACTATTTGCAATTTGAATTCTGAATTGAATCAATTTCAAATGGCGAAACCGTAAAACAAATTACTTAATATTATTATATAAAATTTTTTTATTATTATTTATTTTATCATCTTAATTATATATAATTATTTTTACTTTTTTATATATAATAAACAATTATAAAAGAAAAATTATTAATAAAAAACTAAAAAAAAATTATTCATGAAATTTTTACTTAAATATTGATAAGATATTATAAAATTGATAATATAAAATATTATAATATTAATTTTTCATTATAGTTTAAACCACAATCTAAATTTCTTCAATTCGTATTTTGCAATTTGCATTAGATTGATTTGTAATATTTTAATGAATTGAATTAAATTGACTTAATTTTAAATTATAACGTGCTGATGAATTTAAAATTTTATCTTACTGATTCAGGCTGTATTTGTTCGCCCCTAAATGAAAAAGAAAAACACAAATTGAAAGTGAGCTCATCTCGGTAATTAGGATAATTAATGCATAAGTTACTAACCATGAATTTTTTTTTGTCTGACATTAATAATTAAAAATATCATATTTGTAGATTATTGAATAAAATTTTATCATAGATATACCCATTGATTTTGAATGCGCAAGTTATCTTGCAAATTTGTGAAAGATATTAGCGATGCCAAACAGAGTTATTTATCTAATAAGAAAGCATATATCATAGCTTTTTCATTGTAAAAAGTGCTTTTCCATGTTTAAAAGAGCTTTTCAACTGTTTCAAAAAGAAGTAAATCTACGATGATAATATATTCACCTTGAGGGCGCCCTTACATGCACAGGGAGCCTCCATTTTCACGATGAAATCCTCATCCTGACAGACACAACATTCAGTTTCTGGCCGCAAGCTACTTCTGCATCGGGAATCTGAAACTCAAACTGTTGGATGACGTCGATTGTCATCGAGCGAGATTGATTCGAAATTCCTTCTCCGAATGGCACAGTAATGTGTTCCAACGTCAAAGTCGGTGGAACCACAAGACGATCAGCGTTCAGAATTAGGTAATCACTCATTTTCGATCGGAAATCTATAAGAAAACAAGTCAGGGTCACAAATACATTTTCTCGAGAAAATGAAGAGAATAGAAAACCAAGATGGAAAATTCTTTTCTGCATGCAAACAAGAACACCCAATAAAGCCGTTCATCAAAATCCTTATATAGACTAAATGAGTGTAAGAGGAGAGAATACTGAGGTGGGAGTTTCTTTCTCACTTCTACTGCTTCAATGGCCGAATGCTTTGCGTAGAGATTGAAACTGGTTAAGAAGACTCAGATTGTAACCGGAGGTGATTGTCTAAGCAACCATTTGTCCAAAGAAAGCTTAGTATAAACATCAAGTCTATTGTAATATTTTGACACGTAATAGGTGGTTTCTGCCGCGTAATTAAGCTGTTGGAAGTACTTTCTTTTCAGTAATAATAGGTTTGGTTTCGTTTCTTGAGTGTTGCGGGTAGCGTTAGTTGGACTTTCTTGAATCAATTTACACTCTTGCCCTTCTCAAAAATATTATATTATCTCATCTGCCCACTAATAAAATTCAAACCAATTTGATTATAATTTGAATATAATTTGAAGAGTTTGTAATTAACTGTGATAATTATAGAAAACGTTTCAATTAGATGTTTATTTAAGGTTAATTTAGGTAGTTAATAAATTAACTAAGACAACTATTAAAATTATAATGGTAATGGAAGATATTAAGGATAAGATTCGTTGACTCAAATTTTTAAACTTAAATTTAGACACCAATTTTCAATCGGTCATTTACACGAGTTAATGGTTGATATCAATTTTGAATTGTTAGTTTTAAAAGCAATTTTTTTTTTCCTAACCA
>JAWDEX010000022.1:1192983-1244251 GCA_035221805.1 Trichilia hirta
GCCAAATTGTCAAAGGTGATGATTACAATTGTTGACAAAGTTGGATGGAATCTTTGACAAAGCAGTCAACAATTTTAATTGCCTCAAAAACGTCATGGATGACCTCAAAGGAGGCTGATTTTGGTGAAGTAACAAACATGAAAGTTCTAGATAATTGTCTTATCTTTAATCTGAAACTTATCTCAAGTAAATTCGAAATTTTTATCAAAAGTTATGGTCAAAATATTGAAGTAAGATCGGGCTAGACTAGAACAGTGAGTGGGCTTGAAAGATGGCTTCGAAACTGTAATATAAAATCCAAAATAAAAATTGGTCCAAACATGAAAGTTTTAGTTTATGAAGTTTTCGTTTTGTAAAAATAAGAATCACCTTAAAAGCTTTTCTGGATGAAAAGTTACGGCCTTTTATTATTACTGTATTAAAGACAAAAGTAAATACAAATTAGCAATAACTTAAAATTTATTTTAAAGACTAAAAATATAAGTAATTTAAAAAAATTAATTATATTTAAGTAAAAAATGATAAATTTAAATTTTAATATTTATATATTTTTGTATACTCATAAATAAGCTTGAATGAAATACATCTTTACATAAACAGGATGACGATTAATTAGGTAAACTTTGAATATATATTTTTGTATACTCATAAGTAAAGCTTGAATGAAATACATCTTTACACAAACAGGATGACGATTAATTAGGTAAACTTTGAATAAGTTTTACAGTCTTGCAGGAGGCAGGCTTGAAATTAAAATTTACACGTAAATGTTTTTCAGAATGCCGGCAAGTGGCAGCTTTCTTCGGAACTGGGCCCAGGAAAAACTCTCTTTTTTTTTTTTCCTGAAAAATGGGGCCAGACTGAAATTTCAAGCCAGTAGTATAATTCCATATGCATGAATGGACCCAGGAAACTGTAAGAGCTGTTTTGCATGAAAATGAAAGAAAATTTTCATAAACCCAGCTGAGTTAACAAGTCCTATGTTTGCTTGGTGGGAAAATTGAAGTAGAAAAAGAATACATAGCAAGGGATAATAATTGCCTTCTGACAAATCTACTTAATCCACCTGGGAAAACTGTACAGTCAATAAATTTGTGTGGAAGAGAGAAGCAAAATGATTAGGGTTTTGTAGGAGAATAGCTATAACATCTGGTAAGTGGACCCTGATTCTTAAATTGAATGGAAAGATAGTGTATAAATTAGTGTGTGCTTAAAAACAACAAAGGAAGAAAAAACTGAGGGAAAAAAGGGAGAATTGCAAAAATGCAACAGATGTGGGATCACAATACCTCAATCTCAAATAATGTCGTTGGATTGGTGTTAATTAGCAACGAGAAAGAGAGTGTGAAAATGATATGTCATAAACCTAACAAGCAAACGTTACAGCTAGCAAAAACCTATAAGAAAAACAACGAAAAGGATGATGATGATTAGGGTGTAACCAATTTTTTGCTTGGAGGAAGGATAGCAAGCTATACACGATACATCCATTTGATTTTGTTGTTTGTAATGGCTTAACCACCTTAATAATTGACTGTTGTAGGGTTCTCTACCCATGTGGTGGGTAATCAGGATCTTTTGAAACAGTAAAACAAATTTTAGAAAAAGATTATTTAGAAATATTTTAAAATAGGGACCTTCATAACTTGTAAAATCTTGAATAGAAATTTATAAAATCTTGTAAAATACTTTTTCTAATAAAAAAAAAAAAGGTGTGGCACCCACACCATGTTGCAGATTTTTTAACACTTGTGTAAGGTTCAGACCACTTGTTATGTGGTGGGACAAAGAAATGGGCCATAAAAGCATTAAATTTGAAATCATATTATTAAAGAAACCAATCTTAAAGATTTAAAGCTTGTGGATCAAAAAATCCCATAGCTCATATTAATACACCATCATCTAATATTTGGGATCATAATTTAAATTATTTAATCCTTTTTGTTTTTCAGTAATTTGTCCATATTTGTTTTGTGAATTTAGTTTTATATAGATATGTGTATGCGTTTTGTTTTTAACACGCACAAAAAGATTGTATTCGTAGTAGTGATACGAGATTTTTGTAATATAGAAATTCATTTTATGGATATTGATGCTAAGTCATTCTTGAACCAATGCACAGATTTTCCAACATGAAAATTGTTTCGTTTGGTATTGGAATTTTCTGTTTGGGCATGTGAGCTTAACCCAAGCCCAATTCATTTAATTAATTGGGCTGATTTGTCATGCTGAGACTACAAGTTTACGTGTCCAAGTTCATGTTCAATATAAATAAAAATAAATAAATGATCAGCATAAAAAATATTATTATTATTATTATTATTATTATTATTATGATAAGTAGGTTAGATATTTTTTTTTATGAATAATAATTTGCATGTGGCCTCACATGAAAGAACATGAGTACAACTGATGCTTGTATGCCTTTTAATACTTTCATCCCTGCTTCTGCTGTTGCTTTTTTGTTACTTGAATTCTACGGATCACTCAACATGAATTTTTCAGGGATAACATTTTGTTTTGAATTTCATAAATTGTTAAAGAAGAATTGATTTGGATCCACTTGGATTGTATAGTGTGTGGTATCATTATGAATGTGTGATAATAGATATGTTGAATGTTTGATAAAACTTTCGACTCGAATCCACTTATTTTAAAATTAATAACTTTGGTTTATTTTTATGTGCAGAATAAATGTTTAAGCCAAAAATTTAAGTTATAGATAAATATTAGATAGTAGTGCATGTTTATTTATAAACAAGGCTCGCATCGAATAAATTTGTTTGTATGATGAATTAGGTACAAATATAGATGAAAAGTTGATATCAAATAATTTTGTTACAAAAAGATTAACTTAAATTTAAATGTAAAATTTTAATTATTTAATTATTGCAATCTAGTCTAATAATTAAGATTTAAAATTATAAAATTATATTTAATGATAACAACTTAACATTCGTATTTATTATTTAATTATAAAAATTAATAATTAAAAAGTTGTGCCTAATTTAAGTTAAGAAAGTTCTACCAAAAATAAAAATATTAAAATTTAAACCAGTATTGAAACATGTAAAAATAAATATAAATGTCTATGTCTAATACAATTTTTTTCAATCTAAATAATTTTGATATTATATTAAATTACTATTTAACCACAGAATATAAATGAGTTTCGTAGCAGTTGCCAATTAACTGCTGGTAGTTGACCAGAACAGTTGTGGGTAATTAATCCTGTGTCCATGGCTTGTAAGCCATGAGGGTCAATAATAAAGAGCACACGGCTTTGTTGTTATTGTTTCTGAATTATTTTAGTCAACATGTCTTAGTTAATAGTCTCCAATTCTCTCTTTTCACACCCCCATTATGTGCAAGAATAAAAGGAAATTAGTTCACACTTGAATCCCAAATCGGCATGGAAAAAGGAAAAATAAAAAACATAATTTTAATTTCTTAATATAAATTTTTTAGATTTTTTAAAAATTAATTCTAATTTATTATGGACCCATCTCTAGTTGCATAAGATAGTACACTCGTAATGTATACGGTAAATGGTACACCTCTTCGTTTTCTCAATGGATTATTATATATTTTATAAATTAAAAATTATAATAAACAAGTTAAAATTTAGGATAAATAATCAAAAAATAAAATAAAAATTATCAAATAAATACATATACTTTTAGGTTATACCATGTTTAAATTTATCAATATTTTTACTAATACTTAATAATAAATATTAAATTATATTTTTTACAAAATTATTACACTTCAATACTAAACGAAATACAAATGCATGTAAGAAGACAGTGAAGGTAGAAAGCGACGTAGCGATGACCAACTCCCCACGTATCCTTTACTAAAATGGGGAGGGTGCAAACAGAAAGCATGGTGTACAGCCAATGGTGCGCACTTTTGTCAAGAGCGGCGCAGCTTTCCACGTGCATTGGCAGAAGAAGCACATGCCAACGGACAAAAAGTTTTATATTTTAATTAAAAACAGACATTTAATATTTAATATTGTTTAATTAATTAAGACCTCTTTGACTTCTCCATATCTACGGGCCCCTTATCCGTAACCGCCATACTAACCACCTCTCTTCAGTCTGCGGACCTCAGAGCACCGTCCTTTGTAAAGCACTTTTTCCTTTAATGGCACGGCCTTACCCGCCTATTGTAGATCACCGTCGCGAGCCACAAATCCATTCCACATTAATTGAAGTATTGAACTTATTTCATTAAAATTTTGGGAATTTTATTTTATTTTTTTAAATAAAAATTCAATATATTTTAATCTAAGATGTATTTTGCACTATTTGGAAATATAGTATAAAATTGGAGAAGGGTGCTGAGATGTTTCTATTAACGATACGAGATTTGAATCACCCTAGCTAATAAATTTAATAAAAATAAAATAATTTTTATTTTATTTAATTAAAAAAATAATTTAGTAAACGATCTTAATTCAAATTATGATAACGATATTCTAGTGTGGTGTTGCATTATTAAATCCATAACTTATAAATACTATTTAAAATACTATGTTAACCATAGCCATATTATATAGTTAGGGACCTTAAATTTTCATATAATAAATTATCTCATGTCCCTCAAATATTAACTGATTTCAGTGTGACTGAAACTCGTAAGAGGAATGACTCTAGTCCCTCATTATTTGCATAGGATTACCAATATTTTTCTATTGATTCCCACGTATAAACTTATAAAATGCTCGTATACATTTATATACAAATTCGCATATACCTCTATATCGGGTGACATATGCTAACAAGTTATATTTAATATATTCAGAGAATAATTTTTGAAGATTTCTTTTTATATTGCCATGTACGATGAAAGTATTAAATGGTAAATATTAATGAAAAAGATGAAAGTGAATTTTACTAAAAAATATTATTATTATTATTATTATTCTTTTTTTTTTTTTTGGCTTTATTTTGAAAGTTCAATAAAAATTTTATGATCCCAAATGAAATCTAATTTAAATTTATTTTTATCTTAATATAACTCAATCATAAAATTTTTTTTGTTGTTCCCCAATTTGTCTCGGCTGAAATTTGTTTATACTTAGCAATCACATGTAATGCTCAAGGGCAATAATTGAGTTACCATTTAATCTCGTGTGGTAGTTGTTTTTGAATCTTTATTGTTTTTAATAACATTTAATATTGGTAATGTAAGGGAAGAGATCACGAGCTTTGCATATGAAGAAAAATGAAAACTTGCAAATTGATATTTCCTTTTATAGTTATAACAATTGAAAAATAATTAAAAAACAACAACAACTATGAAGAAATAGAACATCGTGAATAAAAAATTGACCATTGAATTTATCCATTAACAAAACCACTCAGAAATTTTCTTATACAAGTATTCAATTAATTTAAATTTGTTTAGAGTTAGAAATAGGCCGACGACAAAAAAGGAGTTTTCATAAAATTTTTCTTTATTAAAGTAAGTACAAATGAATATTAATTAAGTTAATAAATCTCAAATTTTATATTAAAAAAAAGAAATAATTCATCAAATTCAATTTCGATAATAGTTTAAATCACACCAATATCAATCCGTTATATGCTACTTATTTTAAGGCAATGGTTGAATAATCACATCTTAAATACACACTAAAAAAAGGAAGGCAAAGACCCGCAAAAAGAATAAATAAGTGTTTTTTTTAATACACATAAATATATTTGAGCTCTATCAGATTATACCTTTGTTCTTTCGTTAGTGTTTCTTATTGATATATATACAGATAGCCTACAACCTCCAATTTAAATGAGTCTTTCAAATTTCGGCTTTCAAAACTCGAGATCTAGAAGAGAATTAACGATAGCCTGTCATTGTTTCCTGGTACTGAGAATTATATCTATCATGAAAAAATAATGAAAATTTGTTCTTTAATCATATTATAACTTCATAATGACATAATAATCTCTGACTCTCTTTTACTTATTATTGCGAGAATTATGATTACTGCAAACCAATGTTTGAATTTACATATATGCACCAAAAAAAAAATTTAATATCATATATGTATTTTTTTCTTCAGCCCACTATCCTAGAATGAAAAGTGGAGAAAAAGTTCGACTTTATAAGGACGTCTGTCGACCGATCAAGCCACCGACGTGAAATCCGTCTGTCAAAATCTCATTCTAGATAATCAAAAAGCATAACAAAGATATTGTACAAGTCAAACGCGTACAACACTTGCTCATTTCAATACAATTTCCCTCTTCCTATTTATACCCAATCCCATACAACTTCTCATATCAAACAAACCCCTCTTCAAAATATTTAATAATCTCTTGTTTCTCTCTGCATTCATTGTTCTTGTTTGGTGTTTGTTTACTTTCAGAGGGGTTGGTTGGTTTGTCTCGCTTGTAGCAAATTTTAACTTTTAAGCCATGGCGAAATCTGCTGCCATCTTCTTCTTGGTTATCTTTGCCATCTCCATGCTTCAAACCATGGTATAGAACTATAACCGTTTCATTTTTGAATCCGCATTTGCTGTTTTCTATGAGTTCATAATCAAATGTTTTCTCTTCATTGCCGATAATGCAGGTCTTGGCTGGAAAGGGATGGGGAGGTCAGCAGTATGATCCGGTAATCTTGCTTTCTCTTGCACATTATTCTCAAATTTTTACGTCAAAAGGCTTTTAATTTTTTGTACTTTGGGGTCTTCCATTTGCAAGAAACTGAAACTGATGGTTTGGTGTTGATTCTGTGGTTTTAGAGACGTTATGGACCTGGGAGTCTCAAGCAGTTCCGTAAGTTCCCTCCAATTTTTTCCCATTTTCGGCTGTAAAAAGTGAATCTTGACTGCTAGAAAACAGAAACACCAGGATTTGATTACAATTACCAACGTAGAAAGAGTCCAACTTATTTTTGACTGTTGTCAAAACTGTTTCAAAGTCACAATCTTGACTGCTAAGCCGAAAGAAGTTAGGATGCTATTTTCTTTAATAAGTTTTTTAAAAATGATTTCTGAGTTGAGTTTTTGTTGAATAAATTGACCAGAATGTCCCTCGAGATGTGATACGAGATGTAGCCGGACTCAATACCGCAAGCCCTGCATGTTCTTCTGTCAGAAATGCTGCAGAAAATGTCTGTGTGTACCTCCTGGTTTTTATGGCAACAAAGCTGTATGCCCTTGCTACAACAACTGGAAGACCAAGGAAGGAGGACCCAAATGCCCTTGAATTCTATCTTCACCCTCCTTCCTTTCTGATCACTAACTTCATGTTCTTTTCTAAGCATTACTTAAAACATATGTTTCTATTTTTCTAAATGAATGAGTTTATGTTTGTCAGTCGCTCATTGAGGTTTCATTTCCGCTAAATGAGTGGCTAAAAGTGATTTTGGAAATTGGAAACTAGCACTGTTAAAAGAAGTGAACTTTTACACGAATCAAGCACATCAGAATTCATAAATTTGCTGCTTTGCATAGACAAAGTACACATAAATGCTCTCTTCTGCAACCTGAAATTTAAGGGTGGTCATAGAAATATGGCCCACTCATTCTGCCTTTTTCCCTTCTGGGTGCCGTTCAGGAGTCAGGCTGGGGTAATAGAATGTGCGGAAAAGCTCCAAACTCTATCACCTACAGCTTTAGATGTTTGATACCACGTCCATGCTGAACACAATATTAAATGAAATTTGACCACTCTTTCTTATTGGGATTTTCTCATCGATCTTCACAATCGATTTGCTTTTACAAATTAATATCTGGCTACTGGGTGGGTTTAGACCTTTGCTGACATGGTTAGTAGCCTTTCTGTTGTACAGATTTGCAGACGTCAAACGTCCACAGAAGCAGCTGACAATCAGGCCGGGGCCCAGTTTACACCATCCACCCCTCGCGGCCCACCAGTTAATTCTTTCAGAAGGTTTTGACTAGGGTCCAATCGGTAGCATCATTGTGACTATTCTGGATTTATTCGTCCGTTTCTTTTCCAAGAGTATACATCATAAAATGAGTAATATTAGCGTCGCTAAATTATATCTTAATTTGTATTTTAAGTAATGATATGACATGTATTCATTAGGTATTAAGATGCCACAATTAATCATTTTGAAAATTATAAAATTTACCATCAATTGATGTAAATAAAGAGCTTAATGATATATATGATAACACAAGCTGATTAACCATCCAAAACATTCATAACATTTAAGAGAAGCTGCTATCATACTTGGTATTTGAAATTCTAGACCAAGATACAAACATAAGCATAAATAGATACGTAAAAACAGCTGCTTTCCATATTCTCTTCCTGCTCCCTCTCCATTCCTTATTTATGGCCAATAAATTGCCAATTCATAGGGGTTGCTTTGGCATATCAGTTGGTATTCAGGACAGCAAGGGAGTATTTTCAACTTCAGAAATTTCTTGAGCCTGCTGATTATTATTATCACCTGCATTACCATTCTGGTTTTCTGCTTCTATCACAATGGATATCTCTGCTGCAGTTTCCAGGCCATCATATTCTTCCTGATCACAAAAGGGGAATATAAATTTTCGTCAGGAAATTTCGTGAGAGAATACTGACATTGCTATGAACTCAAGAAGTCACAGAGATGAAAAGAGAAGGAACTAACAGGTTTCTTCATGCGGCTTTCGCAATAGTTGACAAAAAATGAGGTCAAGTAAGAGGGGATCAAGAGACCCAATGTGAACTATTCAATAAAAAAAAAAAAGCAAAAAAATGTTATTACAAGGAAAATTTTGAGTTAATAAATACAAAAATTAATGACACCAAGAATAATTTATTATGGCCGGTTGTGGGTACTAATTAGTTCAAATATTTACAATTTTTCAGAATTGTGAAAGAGATTTGAGGTTTAAATCTCGCTTGTAGTGGGCCAAGAAAGGGTTTGGTTTATTAATGAATAATTATAAGTTAAATTTTCCCTTACATAGTACATGATGCTGGTATCATCTTCCCCCTGAGAGGTAATGAAAATATCCTTGAAGAGCAGCACTACAGCTAGGAACTGCAATTAGTATAGAAATTTTATTTAGTTTATAGATTGTATATAGTGCTACATTTTATCAAAGTTTAAATTGTAAAATATTAATGGCAAGAGTTATCAATTAATTGAAATTATTTATTTTTTAAAAAATGAACATTTCTAATGAATTTTCTCAGAGTAGAAGAGCACATACCAATACATTGCAGCAGCAAAGGACTGCTTGAGCCTTTTTAAGAACATAACAGAAAACAGTAAGTAAATGAACTTCTAATTATTGTCTTTATAATTTAATAAATGTCTGTAATTAAAGCTAGCCTTACAATAACCATGGCGTTGCAGCATGTTGCAACAGATTCATTTTCATTTTGTTCATCTTCACGGTCATCCAAGAGGCCGCGGTCCATTTGCATTTGTCGCAGCAACAGTGGTGAGTGCAACAGCAGTCTCGGTCCTGGGCCGGCTAAAGCATCACTGCAGTTTAATTTACTTAATTATGTAGTGATTGATGATTTGTGTTTTTCAGGCCACAACGATTCAGAGATATCAAACTTGCCTCATATCAATCTGAGGGATCCGATAGCGCCGAGCAGAGGACGCAGGGGCACTGTAATCAGGCTGATAAGCCTGTTTATATACATATATTAGAAGCAAAAGAAAAGCACTCTTTTAGAGAATGGTAAGTTAATTACTTTAAGAAGCACTTTTGGATACCTGGCGACAGATTTCACAAATGATATTTTCCTTGGCATTGCACCATTTCTGAACGCATTTCCGATGGGCAAACTGAGGAACAAAGAACAGTGAAATGTGGGTATGAATACAAAGAGTGTTCAAAGTTGAAACGACCGGCACATACAGAGTTGGCATGGACCAAAAAATTAGAAAAAAAAAAAAAAAGGACAATTTTGATTATGTCAAAAGAAAAAGGGGGAAAACGCAAACTGGAAGCGGGTTTATCTTGCTAATCAGGACAATTAATGCATACGTTACCAAGCATGAATTTTTCTTTTTTTGTCTGTATTATAAACCGGAGAAAGTTCTAAGGGAAAGGAATATATTATATTTGTACGTTTATTAGATAAAATTTAATTGTATACACATTGATTTTGATTATGATGGTTGACAATAGTGATTTCATAATGAAAATTTTAAATATTCTATCATCAAAGCGAAGAAAATGCTTCAAAATTTTGAAAGATATTAATGATGCCAAACAGAGTTGTTTATCAAATAAGAATGCATACATCATAGCTTTGTTTTTTTTTTTTTTTTAAACTGTTTTTCCATGTTTAAAAGCAATTTTTAACTGTTGGAAAAAGAATTAATGCATGATGTTACTGATATACCTTCAGGGTGCCCTTACAGGCACAAGGAGCCTCCATTTTCCCGATGAAATCCTCATTCTGGCAGATACGACATTCAGTTTTCTGGCAGCAAGCTACTTCTTCATCAGGAATCTGAAATTCAAACTCTTGGATGACATCGATCGTCATCGTACCGGATTGATTCGAATTTCCTTCTCCGAATGGCACAGTAATGTGTTCAAACGTCAAAGTTGGTGGAGCCCCAAGATGATCATCATCCCGAATTAGGTTATCACTCATTTTTTATCTAAAACCTACTGGAAAAGATAACAATGAGTCAGTGATATAAATGCATTTTCTCGAGAATTGAAAGAGAGAATAGCAAACCTCTTCTGCATGCAAGCAACCAAGAAAACCTACAAAACCGTTCATGAAAAATAGGTTATAGGCTAACTGAGTGGGAAGAGAATACTGACGTTGGTATTTCTTTCACTCTTCTTCTGCTTCAATGGGTGAATGATAGCAGAGAGATTGAGACTGGTTAAAAAGACTGAGATGTAACGGAAGGTAATAGTCTCAGCATCCATTTGTCCAAAGGAAGCTTAGTATAAACATCAAGTCTTCAATAATATTAATTTGGACGCATAATATGTCGTTTCTGTCACATAATTAAGCTTTTAGAAGTACTTCGTTTTGGTAATATGACTTGTTCTGTTTGTTTTTGTCTTTATCTGTCGCTGTTAGAGTTAACTGGACTTTCTTGAATCAACTTACTCACTTGCCCTTGTCAAAAACATTGTATTATCTCACCCGTCCATGAACAAAATTAAACCCCATTTAATTATGATTTGCAGATTTTGTAATTTAATTGTGATATATTTAGAAAATGTTTAATATATTAGATGTTCACTTAAAGTTGATTTAGATAGTTGATATCTTAATTAAGGCTGCTTTTAAAGTTATAATGGTAATTAAGGAATGCTCATTAATTATCATCCTAAATAGGAGGCATCCTACACTTGATAAGAGATATATATGGGAACCAAAGAAGAAATATGGTAAGGCATAATAATATATGTATTTAATTTAGCCTCTTTTTTCCAAATTAAAAGAAAAAAGATTAAGCTACCACTTATTTCTCCAAGAACCTTTTTTAGAGAACATGTAACTAAAATAATTTTTATTAATGTTGATAAAGTTTAAATTTCCCTCTCGAATTTCTTTTATTTATCGAAGCATCAATTATAAGAACTCTATGATAATATGTTTCATTTTATGATTGAAAAAAAAAAAAAAATTCTCCATAGTGCTTATAGGCAATACATAAATATATTACCTAGGTTAAAAGATGGCTAAGCAAAATTAAAAAAATATGTGCTTATAAACAAAGAAAAATTTGGTACCCTTGTCATTTTTTTTTTTTCGATTACAAAGAAAATGATAATTTAGAAATATGACAAATGCCTTAATTAAATAACTAAACACCAACAACTATTAAAACGACCAAGTCTCGACAAAATTTTACTTCTATTTCAATAAATAGAAAGCAACATGTAATCAAATCTTTTATGTATCGTAACTAGAAAGATACTTTCAAATAATTCCGTTATAAATTTAGAGGAATATTTGATAAATAAATATTTTGTATTAATAAAATATTGTACCACCACTGGCCTCAAAATTATGGCATTAATTTTTGTTATGCACTCAAAATGTCACTTACACATATTCGATCAATATTTTCATAAATAATAAACTATTTTCATACGCAGATGTATTTAGAAGAACGTAATTTTATTCTTTTTATGCTAAATGGGCCTGTTTGCCATGTCAAATTGAATAGGATAGAATTATATTAAATTTGACAATGTATTGTGTTTGGTTAATGCATGATAAAATTGAATTATCATGTATATATTTTTGTTATTGAAATTATTAAAAAAGTAAATAAAAATTATTAATTATTTAAATGTCTTAATATAAACCAATTAAAATAAAAATAATTAAATAGCTAAATATTCAAAAATTTAAATTTAATGGTAATTTTTTATTATACTATTATAATTAGTAAAATAGAAATAATTACATTGTAAAAATAAATGCTATATATATAATGTTTTATTGAAATTATTAGAAAATTAAGTAAATAATAGTGAGATGTTAAGCAATTAAAAATATTTTAACTATGAATTAATTGAACTATATTAAACAAAAAATAATTAAATATATATAAATTTTAAATTTAATACTTATTTACAATAAATTATTATTTACATGTTATATTTATTTAAATTCTAATTTATAATCACTTATTATTTACAAAATATTTTTATTATTTTATTCAATTTAATAAAATGCTATATAATAAAAATTATGGGATAAGTTTATCTCATGATTTGACATTAAATGGCGGATTTTCGGTGAAACTTAACGTGAGGCCTATTATTATTTCATCCCCATTTTAATTTTTAAAATTTTCCAAACAAAAAGTTGGCATAAAAATTATCCCACTGTCATATTCAAAAACATTATTAAAAGTTGTCTTTATCATGCAATTTTTTTTTTTGGAGAACTAAATAATTTTGTGTTGAGAATTTTACCCAAAATCAATAAATAATATAAAAATATAAATTATAAAGATAAGCAAAACTTAAAACAAGACACAAGAATTTATGTAAAAAAACTAAATCGAAAAAAACCAAAGACATAGATTGAAGAATAATCCACTATAAAAATGAAAGTGTTTACAAATCACACACTCTCCTAAACTTACTCTTTCTCTTAATTCTCACACCTTACTCTCATACTCTCACTTACATACAGAATGACTTCAAGATTATTTATATACTAAAATCTTAAGTCTTAAAATGTACAAAAATGCCCTTACTTATAACACAAAGAAAGGGGCATAATAAAAATTTGTGACACATACAAAAATAATAACAATCTCCACCCTAACACAAATTTAAAAACAAAACAAGAGTAACTATAATTTATAACTTAATTCTCCACCTCTTCCACAAAATTTCTTAAGGGTTATCTTCAATACTTGATGCCAACTAAGTCCAAACAAAGCTTAAACTTGCTAATAGGCAAGGGCTTTGTAAGCATATCAGTTAGATTATCTGTTATACCAATCTTCTGAATGAAAATATCACCCTTGGCAAATACTTTTTGAATAAAATGGTATTTGACATCAATATATTTGGCTCTCTCATGATACATTTGATCTTTTATTAAGTGAATTGTACTTTGACTATCACAATAAAGTATGATAGAAAAGGACTTAAAAGTAATTTCATTAACCAGATTTTTGAGCCAAATTGCCTATTTATCTATCTCTGTAATGGCCATGTATTCTGCTTCTGTAGTAGAATGAGCAACTGTAGATTGGAGGGTAGCTTTTCAATTAATTACACATCTTCCCAACATGAACACATATCTTGTCAATGATCTTCTCTTATCCAGATCTCCTACATAGTTTGAGTCCACAAAACCTGTTAACCTATTACCTTGTTTACCAAACTCTAAGCATGCATCTGTGGTGCTTAACAAATATCTGAGGATCCACTTAACTACCTTTCAATGTTGTCTGCCTGGATTGGCCAAATACTTGCTTACAACATTGACGACTTGAGCAATATCTAGTCTAAAATATACCATCAAATACATAATACTCCTAATTGCACTTGAATATATAATTCATAACATGTAACTTATGTCATTATCTTCAGTAAGACATAAGTTTGTTGGCAATTTAAAATAAGCTGCAAGAGGAATAATCATTGACTTCGCCTTTTTCATGCTAATCCTACTCAATACCTTATTTACAAAAGTTTTTTGTGAAAGATATAACTTTTCATTAGGTCTATCTCTAATAATCTTTATCCTTAGAATTCTTTTGATGGCTCTTAAGTCTTTCATATCAAACTCTAAACTCAGCTGTTGTTTCACTTTTTTGATCTCAGTCTTATTAGATGTTGCAACTAATATATTATTTATATATAGCAATAAATACATAATAATACCATCTGAAAGCCTCTTAAAGTACACATAATTATTATAATTTGATCTTTGAAACTTAATTCTCTCCATGCAAAAATTAAACCTTTTATACTACTGCCAAGGTGACTATTTAAGGTTATACAAAAAACTTCTTTAATAAACACACATAGTCTTCTTGACCAAGGATTTCAAAACTTTCTAGTTACTAAGAATAAATCTGCTCTTCTAGATTATTATGTAAAAATCCAATTTTCATATCTAGTTTTTCTAGCTTAAAATTATTCGTAGCAACTAAAAATAGTAAAGTACGAATGAAAGTATGCTTAATAATTGATGAGAAAATATTTTTAAAATCAATGCCTTGTACCTGACTGTAGCTCTTAGTCACTAATCTGGCCTTGTATCTGACGTCTGAGACACTTGAATTATCGATCTTCCTTTTATAAATTCATTTATAATCAATTATCTTTTTCTTTTTTAGAGGTTTCACAAGCATCCATGTTTGATTTTTTATAAGGATTGAATTTTTTATTGTATGGATGAGATCCAATTTGCAATATTCTTTAAAGATATGGCTTCTTTGTAGCTTTTAGGCTTATTATACTCCACCTCCTCGGCTATGATAAGATAATAAGGAAAATCTAAATAGTTATACCTCTCTGGTGATCTTATAATTCTTCTGATTTGTCTTTAATAAGATTGTAAGATTGCTCTTGCTGTTCTTCTTGAATCTTTCCTGACACTTCTAAGATTCTTTTATCAATGTGATGATCACTCTGTGTTAAAATAAAACTAAGAGATTGGTTAGGCTGAGCAACAATTTGGAATTCCACCTGTTTTTGATCTTCCTTTTTATCTTAAACTGGTGCTTTTGTTGCTTCTTCTTTATTTTTGAGCATGGTAGACTTATCAAATATCACATTTTTGCTAATTAAGAACTTATTGTCTTTTACATATTATAATCTGTATCTCTTAACATCAGATAAATATCCAAGAAACACACACTTTTGTACTCTTGGTTCTAACTCTTTTTGATTTATATGAGTATATGCAGGACAACCAAATACTCTTAAAATAGAATAATCAACAGATTTGTCAGACCATTCCTCTTCTACAGTCTTATACTCAATGGATGTGTTAGGAGAATGATTATTTAGCCAGACTATTGTGTTCATTACTTCAACCCAAAACTCCTTACCTAAGTTTATATTTGAAAGCATACATTAAGCCTTCTTAAGTAGTATTTTGTTCATCCTTTCTACAACTCTATTTTGCTGAAGAGTTCCTATAACAGTTTTATGTCTTGAAATACCTTTATTTTTGTAAAATTCATTGAATTCTTCATTATAGAACTCAAGTCTGTTATCTATTCTTAGCCTCTTGATGTGCTTGCTTGTTTGTTTTTTAACTAGAGTCTTTCACTACTTAACAACTATAAACACTTGACTCTTTTCTTTCAAGTAATATGCCCAAACTCTTCTAAAAAAATTATCAATAAAAGTAAGCATATATTTAGCTTTGGTACCTTTAGAAGAAACTGGAGACGGCCCCCAAATATTTGAATGAATGTAATCTATAGTCCTTTTAGTCTTGTGTATGGCTGTGCTGAAACTCAATCTTGTTTGTTTTTCAAATACACAATGCTCACAAAACTATAACTTTTCTATTTGTTATTCACACAGCAAACTTCTTTTACTCAATTTTGACATCCCTTTATCACCCATGTGATTGAGCCTTATCTGACAAAGTTTAGTGGTATTTGTGTTTAATGATGAACTGGCAACTGTTATTGAGCCTGAAAATGTAGATCCCTATAGAAAATACAAAATACCAACTCTATCTGTCTTTATTACTACTAAATTTTTTTTAAAAACTTTGAATATCCCGTCTTCACACTTGAACTTATAGCCATTCTTTTTTAGATACCCTAAAGAAATCAAATTCTTTTTTAAGTATGGAATGTGTTTGACATCTAAAATTATTCTGACCATACCATCATGTATCTTAATTTGCACTGTGCCTATACCAACTACCTTGTAAATATGATCATTACTAAGAAACACACCTTTATCAAATGGCTTATAGGTTAAAAATCAATCTCTGTGAGGAGATAAATGTTATGAGGCTCCTGTATCCATGATCCAACCTATTTCAAAAGTGTGTTTAACTTCATTAACACATAGCATCTACTCTTCAGTATCATCTGCAATGTTTGCTGCTTTTGATTTCGGTTTATTGTCATTTGCTTTCTGCTTATTCTTTAACTTGAAATAGTCAGACTTAATATGTCCTTTTTTCTTATAATAATTATATATCAAATTCTTGTGTCTAGATTTAGACCTAAACTTTCTTAAATTTGAACCTCTTTCCTTAGATCTTTCTCTGTCTACAAATAATTCGACACTTTAGCTACTTCCTTCGACAACTTTCAAATTTTTATTTATCTTTTCTTTTATTTCTAAATTTGACTTAACCTTTTTTAGGGATAACTCATCTTTATTATAAATCTTAGTATCTCGAAAATGTTTGTATGATGTAGGCAATGAACATAATAGTAAAAGTTCTTGATTTTCATCTTTAATTTTTACATCAATCTTACTTAAATTTGTAATAATTAATAAAAATTCAGCTAATTGCGAAGTTAATAAACTACCTTCTAATATTCGTAATGTGAAGAGGTGTTACTTTAACTATAAGCTGTTTGTGAAAGACTTTGTCTGGTACTTATCCTTCAATTTCTTTCATACTTTTGCTGTTGTCTTTTTTTCTAGTATTTCTCAGAGTACATCTGATGTCAATGCCAATTGAATTGATAAGAGGGCCTTTTCATCCAACTCTTCTCATTCTACATCTGACATATATTCTAGTTTTTGCTCTTTTTCTTGTAACGCCTTTTTGGTACCTTTTTTAGTTAATACTGTTATTATTCTGACTTGTTATATTGCAAAACTTGTTATACTATCAAAATTCTTAATTTTAGCCTTAGAATACACTTTAGTAGTGCTAGATCCTGCAATAGATGCCATTAAAATGAGCTTCGAATCATGTTCTTGATTTAAACTATTCACAGCTTATAATATTATTTATAATGCTATTCATCATCAAAAATGACTATCTAAAAATACTTGGATTCTGATCTGCACAGTTCATAATGTAGAAAGTTCCAACAAACAATATATTTAAAAATTAGAATGATCTAATGGTAGATAAAATCTAGATCTGAGTTTGACAAAAACTGTTCAGGGAGTTAAGAACAACTTCTCTACTGGTGTTCACTGCTATAAACGACAGTCTTATTGTGCTCAGATTCCAATCTTAAATGTTCAGAATGTAGAGTTATGTCCTGTGAACAACATATTCGAAAATCAGAATGATCTAAAGGTAGAATTTCTCCAGATCTCATTTTGAAGAAAACTATTCACTTTTTCAAAGTAACATTTTCTCTACTCTGTTTTATCTCAAAATAAAGGCCTTATTGTACTTAGATTACGATTTTCATCGTTCACAATGTAGAGTTATGTCCTACAAACTACATAAACAAAATCCAAAATGATATAATTACAAAATTACTCCAGATTTTGTTATGATGAAAATTGTTTGTTGACTAAAAAAATAATTTCTCTACTCTGTTTGGTCTCTGAACAACAGTGTTAACTTTCTTGGAATTTGATCTCCACCGTTTTGATTGTGGAGATATGTTTCACGAACAGAATATCCAAAAATTAAAGTGATCTAACAAAAGACGAGCTCTAAATCTAAATTAATAAAAACTACTCATTAAATCTCCATATCTCTCGATCCAAAAATTAAGCTTTGATACCAGTTTGTTGAGATTTTTACCCAAGATCGATGAATAATATGGAAATATAAATTGTAAAGATATGCAAAATTTAAAACAAGTGACACGAGAATTTACGTGAAAAATTTAAATAGAAAAAAATTACGGGCAGAGACTGGAGAATAATCCACTATAAAAATAAAAGTGTTTACAGATCACACGCTCTGTTAAACTCATTCTCACACTTTAATTTGACATTTTTACTTACATACAAAATGACTTCAAAGTTATTTATATACTAAAATCTTAAGTCCTAAAATATAAAAAAATATCCTTATTTACAACATAAAAAAAGGGGCATAATAGAAATTTGTGAAACATAAAAAAATAATAACATTTTGATTAATGTTGATAAAATCTACATTTTCCTATCAAAATTCTTCCATTTATTGAAGCATCAATTAGAAGAACTTCATGATAATATATATATTTTTTTCATTTTATAGATTGAAAAAATTGAACTTTCTCCATTAATTAATTGTTAATAAATATAAAACGTCCTATAATTAAATTGGTGATTTATTGTTTATTGTAATTACCAAGATACTTAAAAATAATTCTATTATTAAATTAGAAAAAATATTCAATTTATAAATAGTTAGTATTAATAGAATCTCGTACTGCTATTGGCCTCAAAATTGAGATATTAATTTTTGATATGCACTTAAAAAGTCATTCATTCTTATCTAATCCATATTTTAGTAAATACTAAATTATTTTTACAAGCATATTTATTTAGATGATCATAATTTTATTCTCCCTATGCTTCATTGATATTTCCCCTTAAAGAATTTTAACATGTAAAAAACGAAAATCACACTATTTTAGATTTTCAAATGGGATTTTAGAAATAAGTTCTTTTAATAAAAATTAGAAACAAATTAATTGTTGTTTAATTCATTACTATCTATCCAATATTAGTTATGTATTATATCAAGGACTAACTTATTAAACTTAAAAATATTCATTTAGAAATTATGATATTAATTAAAATATTTTATTATTATCGAGAAAAAGTTTCCTTCATTAAATTGAGGATAGGTTCCAATTCCTCAAATATTAACAAGAAGATGGTGCAGCCAGAATGTTTCTTGGGTTAGTCTTGATCCATTTGAAAAAGTGTCAGACCATTGGGTTGACCTTTCCAATTCCTTATCATATATATCGGTGTAGTCAGATATTTAGGTGTCTGCTTTAGTATAGTTCTATCCAATAAATGGGCATCCCATTAGTAGCGTTGGAGTAAGTCGAGCATGCGGCCCTTCTTTTCTTCCAAATAATTTGACCAACTGCCCATTTCCCGCCAAAACCCTCTTTATTGAAACTTAAAATATAATAAAAAATAAATAGGAAAAAGAGAGCGGAATTCCGAATTCATTTTAGTTCATTCCTTTTGTTTTCAGTGAAAAGTTACCGAGTCGACTCGTGAAAAAATGGGGATGGAATCGGCGGAAGACTTGGGTTCGCCAGTTAATGGACGACGGCCTAGGCTTTTCATCAAAGAAATGGTGATGCGCAACTTCAAATCTTATGCCGGTGAACAGCGCGTTGGCCCTTTCCACAAGGTTAGGACTCTTTTTCTTTCTGTTTGGCTGCCGAGAAAATTTTGAAAGAAGAAAAGGAGAATTTGAAGTCAATTCGAGTCAAACGATTCGAGTAATTGAAATAAATTTAACTGAATGTGAGAACTAAGGAGGTAGGAAACAAGTAGAAGTTCGTGTAACCAAAAGTCTGGAAAATGAAACAGAAATTTTGAAGTCAAATTGAGTAACTGATTCGAGCAATTAAACTGTTCTCGAGTGTCTCTGGTAACTGAAGGAGTTCACAAGTAAAGTTTATTTTATTCATTTATTTATCTTTTTCATGTGGAGTGGTTTTTCTCTGTATGGTTGCGAAAAAGATGTGGAAAAGTGGAGGAAAGAGAATTGATATTATGAATAAGAAAATTAGCTCAATTTCGCTCTGTCAAAGAATATTTAATTTTTTTGGGTTAACTATTGTTTGCCCCTCCATGGTCTTAGTAAGCAGTAATCAAAGTGAACAAAAGGTTCATTTATAAATTCAATTTTCTTTCTTTCCATGCTCTTGATTCATTTGATTTACTTGTTAATTAATTAGTGTTGTTTTCTTCTCTCTCTCTCTCTCTTTCCTCTTGTATCAGAGTTTTTCTGCAGTAGTTGGACCTAATGGGAGTGGGAAGAGCAACGTGATAGATGCAATGCTTTTTGTATTTGGAAAGCGAGCCAAACAGGTATTCTATTCATTTAATTTTTTACCTTAGTTTGTTCATTTGATTGTGAATATTTGTTTGTTGTCTCCTAAATTGGAGCAAAGTCACTGAGCATTTCTCCAATTTGTGTATATTTATAAATTTGCAGATGCGACTTAACAAAGTTTCAGAGCTTATTCACAATTCTACTAATTATCAAAATCTGGATAGTGCTGGTGTTTCAGTTCATTTTCAGGAGATAGTTGATCTGGTAATCTTTTAAGTATTTCCTACTGGGCTTTTATTGTTTTTGTATGCTGTGTCTTTGGTAGCAAATGTTGCAACAAACATTTTGATTATAGTCTGTCTAACGGTAGCCAAATAGGCATTAACTGTCGAAATTATCTGAGCTTAGTTTGTAATGAATACAGGATGATGGAACATATGAAGCTGTTCCAGGAAGTGATTTTGTAATAGCACGTGTTGCATTCCGTGATAATTCCTCAAAATATTACATTAATGACCGTGCAAGTAATTTTACCGAAGTGACTAGGAAATTGAAAGGGAAAGGTGTTGACTTGGACAATAACCGTTTTCTAATTCTTCAGGTTCAGTCTTGTTACACAATCTGTGCAATATTCTGTCTAAATTTTACGTCCGAATATCCAATAGTATGCTTGTTGGTTGTTAACAGGGTGAAGTTGAGCAGATTTCTTTGATGAAGCCAAAAGCTCAAGGTTCACATGATGAAGGCTTTCTTGAATACCTTGAGGACATAATTGGAACTAACAAATATGTTGAAAAAATTGATGAATCTTGCAAGGAGTAAGTAATTTTCCTTATGCTAGTTTTAGAATGTTTATTCTGTAAATCATCTTATACTTGCTACATTTTTTCATTAGTATTTGGTGGTGTCTGTAATACGTATCACTTGTGTGAGAGGAAAGACTTTGTTATATTTGGCAAATGAACATGCTATCATTAAAAGCTGTAAAAATAGTTTTGAAATGAAAATGGTTGTCTTACTAGGGAAAAATTCAGAAAATGCTTTTAAAAATGTTTGCTTAGTTTGCAGAATTTGTGACAAATTCCTGATGATATATCCTGCCAGATGAAGAAACTGTTTTCGAACTGATTTTTCTATTCTAAACTGACATGTCATGTCATATTGAAAAAATATTAGCATTCTACCATGCTATTCTACATATCTCACTTGATAAGTACTGCTAGATGATTCACCTGTCATCAAAATGGTGCCTAACACTTGTTATACTGAACTCATTGTTCTCTCAGGCTTGAATCACTCAATGAGAAACGTTCTAGTGTTGTTCAAATGGTTAAGTTAGCAGAGAAAGAAAGAGACAACTTGGAGGTTTGTATATATTATTGTGCACTGGACATTATTTGGAAATGGTCAGTTATCCTAACTATATATTTCTGAGCAATAGGATACGAAGAATGAAGCAGAAGCCTACATGCTGAAAGAGTTGTCACTCTTCAAATGGCAAGAGAAAGCCACAAAATTGGCTTATGAAGATAATAGTGTGAAAATGGTTGAGCTACAGGAAAAGGAGTCCAGATTAGAAGAAAGTTTGAAGAATGAGAGGTAAGTTTGTTCAACTTGAGCATTGAGCGTACATTATTACTTTTAGTCTTAGAAACTATGTCATGGTGGATTTGACTAATCTTTCAGGGAGAAAATCCAAGATAATAGTAAAACTTTGAAAGAACTGGAGTCTGTGCACAACAAATATATAAAGAGACAAGAGGTTTGCATTACATCAGTTCAGCTGTCTAAATAAATTCTTGTAGCGATAATTAATATATTGCTATGGGGTTATCTCTTTCTGGAAAAAGAAGTTAAACCCGTGTCGTTTGGCAGGCACTATATGTCGTGACTGCTTTCAATTTGTTCTAATTAAATTTGCTTTTAGTTTATCTGAATAAGGACTTCAATTTTCCCACTTTTTCTTCTTTTTATTTTGCTCCGAATGATTAGGAACTTGATGATGATCTCAGAGTTTGTAAGGAAGAGTTTAAAGAGTTTGAAAGGCAGGACGTAAAATACAGGGAAGATTTGAAGCACATGAAGCAAAAGATAAAGAAACTTCAGGATAAAGTTGAAAAGGTAATGAAGAGGCATGCTTATGGAAATTGTATATCTATCAAATCTTACTTTTGGTTTGCACTTGTAGGATTCCTCAAAAATGGATGGCATAACAAAGGAGTCAGAGGACTCAACAAATCAGATCCCAAAACTTGAAGACAGCATTCCGAAGCTGCAAAGACATCTGTTAGATGAAGAGAAACTCCTGGAGGAGATTAAAGAGAATACCAAAGGTGGTTTAATATTTTTACTTTATCTTATCTGAAGTTAATTTTTTAGTGACAACATATTGCTGCATTTTTGATACACTAAATGTAATTAATTCTGGTGGTTGTGAATATGATATGGGCTACGTACAAAGATAACATAATGCTGCTTTTAAATTCTATGTTATCTTTGGTTAATCTATATGCTTCTTGAATATATTAAATACTTTTTTATTAATTTTTAACCTGTTTCAAACCTTGTTCCTTTTTTACGTCATAAATGCTTTGCAGATGTGCACTTTGTATCTAATTTGCTAAACTTATTTCTGACTTGATTGACTGATAAACAGTGGAAACTGAGAGATATCGCTCTGAGCTTGCAACAGTTCGCGCTAAATTAGAACCTTGGGAGAAAGAGATGATTGTGCACAGAGGAAAACTTGAAGTTGCACGTACTGAGAGCAAGCTCTTAAGTGAGAAGGTGCGTTTGGTTTATTATTTTTCAATGTGTAGGTAACATCAAAGAAGAAACAACAGCTGCAGCTATTTGTAGTGTGTAGTGGAATCAGTTTTTGTAATTGGTTCCTCCCTTCTCGGAGAAAATTGGTAGTTTTCAGTATGTATTTCTATTATGCTTATTTATTTACCTGTTTATATTCTTTTGACCACTAATCATATGCAAATTTGTGCATACTATCAGCGATTATTTTATGGGATACAATGATAAGAGATTTAAAAAGATTTTGTTGATCTGAATACAACGGTGATAATTACTTCTATGTAGAATTGACAAGTAGAAGTTTGGAACGCCTTGACATTGGTCTTCATTAAAATCATGAAACACATGCATCACAGACACATACTTAGTTTGGGAATTTGTGCTATTACAGTATTACCCTCTAATTGTTTGAAAATATTTTATCCTTTCTTTTAACGACACAATGGAAGTTTACTATTGGTAGAATTTACGGAAGATCTCTATTATTATTCATTGAAATAGTTACTTTTCTCCACTATTATTTGAAAATTGTCCTCCTAGCTTTTGTCTATCCTTTCTTGCACAAACTTGGTCAGGTTCCAATTTTTGAAATTCCTTTGTTGTTTTTATTTCTGCAAAAAAATTTTTGGAGTCAGTTGTTTCAGAATATGAACTTAGGTTTACAACCATGAGGTAGATGATGATGCCAAAACTGGTTATCTGAATGTGCATATTGACCGTTTCAGCATGAAGCTGGCCGTAGAGCTTTTGAAGATGCGGAAAAGCAAATGGACAATATATTGAAAAGAATAGAAACTAAGACAGCTGCTATTGAGAACATGCAGAGTGATTTAGAAAAGAACAAGCTTGAAGCGTTGGAAGCCCGCAACGTGGAACAAGTTTGTATTTCACGATAATCATTTGATAATATGTTTTATTTTTCAACTGTTCTTTTCTCGTACGGAATGCGATGAATACAATTACGTGGTTTGTAGGAGTGCATTAAAGAACAAGAGGTACTGATTCCACTTGAACAAGCAGCAAGACAGAAAGTTGCTGAACTGAAGTCTGCGATGGATTCTGAGAAAAGTCAGGGATCAGTTTTAAAAGCAATTCTGCATGCAAAGGAGTCCAACCAAATTGAGGGAATTTATGGCAGAATGGGTGATTTAGGAGCCATTGATGGTGAGAATTCTGAATTCTGATTGGTGCATTATTGTTGTGTGATTTCATCAATTCATTTTTCTTTTGTTTTATTTTTATATTGGAGTTCTAGAACTCTCAAGTTCACTCCTTTTTGTTTATCTTATTTCCAATTATTTTTATTATCTACCTTGTAGATCATATAATTGAATTTAGGGTAGTTGAAGTTGAGGTTTTTCCTTCTCTTTCTGTGCTAGTGCATGTTGTGCTGTCATTCTAAATTACCACCATTTTCTTTTGAATGTGATGCAAATGCATCGACAACCTTGTTCATTTATTTCATCCATATACATTGTGTTTCCTGGGACCATACTCTGGTTGCTTTTAGCAGGCTTAAGTTATGTTACTCACTTTTTTCTATCCCATTTTTTGTCTTTGCAGCAAAATATGATATTGCCGTATCAACAGCATGTCCTGGACTTGATTATATTGTGGTAGAAACAACTAGTGCAGCACAAGCATGTGTTGAGCTGCTTCGGAGGGAAAAATTTGGTGTTGCAACATTCATGATATTGGTATTAACAATCATTAATCTGTTACCATATAGATAATCTCTCTGATCTGGGTGTTGGCATCCTTAAGCCTAGGCGAATTATGAGTGACAAATTGTTTGGCAAGCAGAGTTGGCTGATTGTAAACTCATAAATTTTCAACACTAATTTCTTAAAATGGACAAATGATTTGGTGCAAGTGGATTATTTTAGCATAATGGATCAAATAATTTTGTATCGGTGGCATATGCTTGAATCTTTTAATTTCGTAAATTAGGTGATGTAGCTTCTGTTTAGCATTATAACTTGGAATATGGATGTTGACAAAAGTATGGTTTTGCTTCTGTTCTTTATTCTATGCAGGAGAAACAAGTTGATCTTTTACCAAAAATGAAAGAGAATGTAATCACTCCAGAGGGAGTTCCTCGTCTTTTTGACTTGATAAAAGTTCGGAATGAAAGGATGAAACTTGCTTTCTATGCAGCAATGGGAAATACTCTTGTAGCTAAGGATCTTGATCAGGTAGAATTCGGTTTTCATACAAAGATACATGTGTTCTAAATGATGGATTCTGTTTGATGCAATGGTGCAATTGCCACGCCATTTCCTCAAAGAACTTTATCCCAGTTAAATTTTGGAGAACTAAGGTAAAGGGGATTGTAGGAGAGAGGCAACATATCTTTTGGGTATGTTGATACATGAGATTTTAGTCAATTTTTTGAATTCCTCATTTTAAGTGTTGGCATCCAGTCAACACAATGGTTATATTTCAATTTCCATGCCATTCCACATACAACCGACTACAGATGCTAGGAATTCTAGATATTTGTCATGAAATGCATTGTACCTCACCATGTGATTTATCATAAAATAATCTCTTCAAAAGAGGGATGCGCAATTCTTTGTGTCTGACAATAGGGAGGGCTACAGCAGTGATTTTCATCAGATGAAATATGTATCTTCTTCCCGAAATACAGAATTTGAATCATCAAGTTTATATTTTTTATTGATGGTTTTTCATTAACACTAACTTCTATTTTATTACATAATTTAGGCGACACATATTGCTTATGGTGGGAACAGAGAGTTTCGACGAGTGGTAACACTTGATGGCGCACTCTTTGAAAAATCTGGTACCATGAGTGGTGGGGGAAGTAAGCCTCGTGGTGGTAAGATGGGGACATCTATTCGACCCACTAGTGTTTCTGCTGAAGCAATAATCAATGCTGAGAAGGAGCTCTCAGTTATGGTTGATAAATTAAATAGTATTTGCCAAAAAATTGCTGATGCAGTTAAGCATTACCAAGCAACAGAAAGAGCTGTCGCACACTTGGAGATGGAATTAGCTAAAAGCCAAAAAGAGGTACTAAGTTATTTCACTGTCTAATTTATCTTTTGGTTGCTATGTGCTAGTTTAATTTGATGCAAATATTATCTTTCTGTCAAACAGGTTGAGAGTTTAAAGTCACAACATAGTTACCTTGAAAAACAACTTGAATCCTTGGAGGCTGCGTCACAGCCAAGGAAGGATGAGATTGATAGGCTTGAGGCGCTCAAGAAAATTATTTCTGCTGAAGAAAAAGAGATTGATAAACTTGTAAAGGGTTCTAAGGATTTGAAGGAGAAGGTCAGTTGGGGAAATTAATAGGATGATGGAAGTGTAAGAAAACATTCCTTCTACATTGAAGACAAGACTGACTTGATTTATTTCTTATTTTGTCTATTTCAGGCTTTGGAGCTTCAAAATAAAATAGAAAATGCAGGTGGTGAAAAGTTGAAAGCACAAAAGACAAAGGTCGATAAGATACAGTCTGTAAGTTATGCTTCATATTTTATACATTAAATTTCTATAAAGTAGTATCTATATTAATTCATGCCATGCTCTCAGGATATTGACAAAGCTAGCACAGAGATCAACCGTCACAAAGTTCAAATAGAGACAGGAGAAAAGATGATAAAGAAGTTGACAAAGGGGATTGAGGAGTCAAGGAAGGAGAAAGAAAGGCTTGTTGAACAGAAGGAAAAGATGCGAGAGATTTTTAAAGAAATAGAGCAGAAAGCATTCACTGTCCAAGAGAATTATAAAAATACACAGAAGGTTTAATTTCTTTTTCTCTTAGCATCCTTTATTGTGAATTTGAGACGTGAATTTTTTTTTATTGAAGATATATAATTTTTCCTCGTCTGTTCTGCAGTTGATTGATCAGCATAAAGATGTATTGGATAAGGCAAAATGTGATTATGACAAAGTGAAGAAAACTGTGGATGAGTTGCGAGCATCAGAGGTACAGTGTGAATAAACGAATGTTTTTTTATTTTCTACTCCTTGATTTGGTTTTATCATGTCAGTAGTATGTCGATTTTAGTACAGGTTGATGCTGACTATAAACTACAAGACATGAAAAAGTTAAACAAGGAGCTGGAAATGAAGGGGAAAGGCTATAAGAAACGGCTTGATGACTTGCAAATTGCTCTTGCTAAGCATTTGGAACAGTATGTTGATTTATAGGCAATTCTTTGGAATTAGGTAGCATATATGAACCTTTCAGTTTTGTTTAATTTTGTATCTTATTGGTTACAGAATTCAGAAAGATCTAGTGGACCCTGAAAAGCTTCAAGTGACACTGGCTGATGCAACTCTATCTGATGCTTGTGACTTGAAAAGGGGCCTTGAGATGGTGGCTTTGCTGGAAACACAACTGAAAGAGTTGAATCCAAATCTTGATTCAATCACAGAGTATGGATTCTCTTATTTTGTTAATAGTTTTGACAATGCAATTTTGTATTGTATTTTGCATCTTATTACATTTCATGATAGGTATCGGAGAAAGGTTTCACTATATAATGAACGAGTTGAGGATCTTACCAGAGTCACGCAACAACGTGATGATGTAAAGAAACAGTATGACGAATGGAGAAAGAAAAGGTATGGAATTCCTTTCATATGATATTTGCCTTATCTCTTAAAATTTCTACGCATTCCTGAGTGGTGATTTTTCAATCAACCGAAAGTATGCTTATCCAAATTTCAGGTTGGATGAGTTCATGGCAGGCTTCAATGCAATATCTCTAAAGTTAAAGGAAATGTACCAGGTTTGTGAGAGAAGTTCTCTATCTCTTTCTCGTTAAATGTTCATTCTTCTTTGGATATTTTTGTTTTCATGTGAAAATAACTTTAACTTGAATTCCACTTCAATTAACCAAAAATAAGGCTGTGTCAGTGCTTGTAGTTTAAAATCTCCACTTCTAACTTTGCCGTAGTTCTTTCTTGCTCATTTTGCATGCAATTAGTTGGTCTTCTTACTTTTGATGCTGCTAGACTCCCATTCGGTTTTACCATCTGCGTGTTTTCTATTTTCTTTTGAATGATAATATACCATGTTTACTCAATGAGATTCTACAGATGATCACACTGGGAGGCGATGCAGAACTCGAGCTAGTAGACTCTTTGGATCCTTTTTCTGAGGGTGTCGTTTTCAGTGTCAGACCACCTAAGAAAAGCTGGAAGAATATTGCAAACCTATCGGGTGGTGAAAAGGTTATCTCCAGGACTGCTGATTCTATTAATTGATTGAGTGGTCTAAATTTTATGAGTGTCAAGAATGCATATATATTATCCAGAATTTTTTCCAGATATACTCGATTAGTGACACTGGTTATACAACCATTTTCAGACTCTCAGCTCATTGGCTCTAGTTTTTGCACTTCATCACTACAAGCCTACTCCACTTTATGTGATGGATGAAATTGATGCTGCTCTAGGTACTTTTGCACAATCATGAATTTAGTGTTTTCTTTCTTTGAATCATCTCTGTTCTTTTTTTTCTTTTTCCGTTTGCTTGTTGACCTTGTTAACTTGGTTGGCTCATATGGTGTCCCCAGATTTCAAGAATGTTTCTATTGTGGGTCACTACGTGAAAGATCGGACGAAGAATGCACAGTTCATAATTATAAGGTTGGTCGGCTTGCTTCTTTGAATGACAAAAGCATATGATATATTTTCTCATTTTGGTATCTGAATCATGTTTCATACACCTACAGCCTTAGGAACAACATGTTTGAGTTGGCTGATAGACTAGTCGGGATCTACAAGACCGATAATTGTACCAAGAGCATAACCATAAATCCAGGGAGTTTTGTGGTGTGTGAAAATGCTGCTCCATAGATTTGTACATTTTCTGATATAAACCCAAGAATGATGCTCTCTGTTACATAAGCTTGATTTCTGTTTTATGTACACATAATCTAAATCATTATTCGCATATATGAATAGCTTCTATTCAAAATCCTTGAATATTATTACTATGAACACCCAGTCTGTAATAGTACATCATAATTGATAATGTAGTACAGTGTGCTTGCTTGCAGCTTAAGCACGAATAATTTCCTATATAGAAATTGGATATTTCTAACATTGGCAGGCTGGGGAGATTTTCACTCTGTTCAGATCCAATCCTTTCACACAGAATCAAGAGGGTCTTTTTTCTGTTTATTTTGTTCATCATTGCTCTTCATCCGGCGAAGTTTGAACGATATTGAGCTCAGAGAAATTGCATGAACTGGCTTATCAGTCTCCCGAATAATACTGTAAGACCATGCTCCCGCTAATGTTCCTGTCACCGGTCCAATCAAATACACCCAAATCCCTTTGTAGTATGAACTAGCAATTGCTGGTCCAAGTGTCCTTGCTGGGTTCATAGATCCACCTGATACTGGTCTGAAGTTCACAGCACGTTAGATTTAATGGTTCTATTTTTATTTATTGATTTTTATCTGAGTTCTGATTCTTGGGTTAGGGTTGGTTACTGCCAATTTTAGCACACAAAACAGTTTAAATTACTTACCCAGCCAAAATAGATGTTATGCAAACTGCAGAACCAACTGCTATGCCTGCTAGCTCTCCTATCTGCAAAATTTAATTTTGTTCTTGAAAATTATTATCAAAAAATAAAAAAAGATGCTTTGACAATGATATTTTCGAAGTTGTATAAGATCATATGATTTTACAGCTTTTGTGTCTGTTGCAACTGCTGAAGTGATGAACATCATAGAAAATGTGACAACGATTTCCATGATTAGAGCTTGTAGGTCTGATCCAGAAGGAGATGTTGTGCCAACATGTTTGATTGGGTGCAACAATACACGCAGTGTGAGTGCAGCAGATATTGCTCCTGTGAGTTGAGCAAATGCGTAAATTGGTACCTGCAAGAAAATACAATTCATTCGTTTATCTTTTTATTAGTTTTTATTTTATTGTTTGTCCTGTGTTAATCGGCATCAATGGTCATTAAAACTGAGTATATGGGGTTGGGATACATTCCCAAACGAATAGACCTACATAACTTTAATGTCATGTGCGCATCACTTTTTATTGCTTGGCTTATTTTGTGGGCTGTAATATACTAACATAATGTATACAGGCAAGAGTTAAGCGTAGCAACTGGTTATTATAATAAAAAAATTTGTTAAATCTATTAGCTTTTTCAATATATCTATATTAAACATCATCATGTTACTTTAACAATTTTGAAAGACCTAATTTAAAATTTAAAATACAATTTTGGTTTTCATTTGTGTTGTATAGATGCATTGGTTAATGTTAAAAGACACCATCGTGATATAAGAATCCTTATCCACCATGTTAGTATGAGAAGCCCAAAACACCTGACTTTGGAATCTTGAGTATAATTTCTCTATTGTTCTAATAGAATATTGGAACATAAAATACAAATATTATGAGATCGACTTCGGATTTAGAAATTTCGGTCGATAATAAAACATCTTTGAACAAATTTTATCTAATCTAGATCTAAAATTCAATATTGGAAACAATAAATCACCTATATAATAGATGTGAGCGTTAAAAGAAAAGGCAACCCAAAAAACCAAAATTTGAACCTTCACCTTTTGATTGTATCCAAGATTTTTACGAATTCAACCTTTGGGGATTTTGGTTAGGTGTGCATTTAATTGTCCATATTTATCCTCCACAAAGATTCCCTACTATAGCGTAGCTTTCACCTTTTATTTGGTTTCTCCTTCTCCATTTATTTTCTAGCAAACCTCTCAATTTCGATTTTGTACCTATCATTTGGTTCCAATTTTGTGGCTCTAGATGAAGCTATGGGCTCAAAACCACAAGCCTCAGACCATGACACCTAATGAGCTGTGGGCCAATCGATCCCGGGGCCCGACCCCACTAGCTATTCACTCTCTCATCTGATCTGTGTTATGTGCCCATCACCAGATAGGGGTGAACATTCGTTAGTCATCCATGATACCCAACCCCAGAGCAAAAGAAGTTGGATTTTGTTTTACTTGTTATGTATTTTCTTACTAAGGAAAGCTTAGGATTTATGAGAAGATGATGAATATACCTGTTTCCAGGGAAAATGTCGAACAGCTGCAAAAGCTAGAGTGACAGCAGGATTCATATGGGCACCAGAGATATGTCCAACTGCGTAGATCATTACAGTAACTATGAGTCCTCCTGCAACTGAAGCTCCAAGTTTTGATACTCTCTGTTCATCATTTGCACTCAGAGCACCTGAACCACAGGTAACAAAAACCAGAAGATATGTCGCTATAATCTCTGCAACAACCTGTAGTCATACACACACTACTTAGTTTGTATACAAATTCTACAGAATGCTTTCATATATAATTCACATGACTTTAGGTTAAAGAATGTGAATAAAGTTTACATGGAAGCTTACCTTTTTGACAAAACCAGGAGGATAATTTTCTTTCCAAACAAGCAATAGTTTCGGCTTCCGGGAAACTGGGTTTTCCACAGAGACAAATCCATCATCATTTGTGTCACAAAGATTAGGATCCGTTGTCGCCATTTTTGTGGACAAATTAAACAAGAATCTAAAACCAGCTTCAGAAATGGAAAATAATGAAGGAGACAGAAAGCATAAAGAATGAAGCAAAATTATTGATTAAATGGTGATCCTTAGGTAGCTATTTATAACAGAAAACCTAGTACCCCACTCCCATGCATTATTGTCTCACTGAACGCATCCTTTGTTCTTGGGTAAGGGGAAAGAATATCAATATTTTTAAAGAATGTAATGGACACTTGACGGTCCATAGGTCATCTTTCTAATTGGTGCCTAAGGGACCTTAGTCAAACAAAAATGATTTAAAGAAAAAAAAATCATTATTTTTACCTCAAGATCGATAATAACTGGGTTGAAATTAAACTCAGGTGAAATTTTGTTACAAAAGTCGATATCCTTAGAATCTATATCACTGCTCTGTAGAAGTGTGTATATATATATATATATATATATATATATTACTAGTTATTGCTAGAGGGAATACATATCAATCATGCTATATTGTTTTATTATGGAAGAAAAGTCAATGAATACTGACAATATCTAAAGATTCAACTAGTTCATTTGTCTAACTTTTTTTTACTATTTTTTTTAAATTGCCTTAAGTATGTAACTTTATATAGGTAGAACAATTAAGGGAAACAACAAATCAAGTAGAGATAATGAATCTTATCTTGTAAAAAGGTAGAGATAATGAATCTTATCTTGTATAATTAGTCATAATAAATTAAAAAAGAGTAATATTAACGATTCTAATTTTAACATGTCATTGTTATATTATATTAATTTATTAATTTATATTTTAAGTAATTATTATTTCAAGTCAATTAGAATTAATATGTTAGTTGATATGGTACATTTTCACATTAATTGAAACATAAATTAAAAATTTTAACATTGCTTACTAAAAGAAATAACAATATCTATACCGAAAATCTATGGTAAGAAAATGTTCAAGATCAAGAATTCAAATAAATTATGCATAAGAAGTTCAATTATGCAATGCGATTTAAGCCATTAACCAAAATTTGTCAAAATATTTGTAACTCAATTATGATTTATCAATAAATTTTTTCTGTTTGTGAGAGAGAAAGAGATATTTTAAGATTTAAAACTTGATTTAACTGAGAGGGAATAATTATAAGAAGTGGTCAATATCCACCACAAAGAGCATCTTTGGTTAAGAAAGGCCTGCTTCCACTATTTTAAACTTCACTTTCATTCCATTTATCCTTTAATTTTCTTTTCAAGTTAGCTATTGGCAGACAGAAATTTCTATGTAGTCATGGGTATTTTGTTAGAGATATTTTGATTAATTTTTAATACAATTTGCAATAAGTCTGAATATGCGCATACAGATATTATATGGATGAGATTTTTTGGTGGAAATTGTTGGTTAAAATTAAACACAAATTTTTATGAAAAAAAATCTAAAGTGAAAGGTTACCCACAATACTGTCAATTAAATGATTTTATTTATTTTTAAATTGTAGAAATTTAATTAGTAAAAATATATATATTATTTAAAATAAAAAATTTAAGTCAAAAAATCTTATCTATATCTTACAAACATCAGAAAAGTTGTATGATCTTGGAAAATGGGCTGACTAGCCCAATTCCCAGTTTCAGCTCCCTTCTTTCTAAAGAATTTGATTTGCTTGTTTGAAAACAAAATTTTAATTTGCATATTTCCTTTTCAACAAGTGTAAATGTACGAGGAAATTGTTGGATGCCATAAAAATTAACTTGGTTACTGTACTTTGATGTATCGATATATTATTATATTATTCAACATAATTTTAAAGAATATGGATATTGTGAAAAATAAAATTTGAAATTTAAAAACAAAAAACTTAAAATTTAGAATGGAAAAATTAAAATAATGAAAACTTAAAACTAGGTTTTAGGATTTGCATTTCAGTTTTCTAAATTATTTTTCATTGTACAATACACATGTTCCTCAAAATTACATTAAACAATACATTGATATAGTGCAGTCAATTCCCATAAAAATTATAAATACTTCTTTCATTTTGAATAAATAGTAAATAAGAATATAAGTTCTATTTTTATTTCATTCGAAGTCCTATATCATTGTCTCTTAACAAAATTAATTGAAAATAAATTATATTTTATTTATGAATTTGGTTAATGAATGCTCTTAAGACACTTGTTAAGATTTTTATATTTATTATTTATAATAATTTTTAATATTTAATGTAGTAATTAATAATAAATTTTAATATATTAAAAAATATAATTTACTAGATATAAAAATTTTAATAAGTGTTCTAAGAATGTTCTTTAGTAAAATTTTTTATTTATAAATAATAATATAATTAATTATATAAAATACAATAATATTTTATCAATAACAACAATAAAATAATTAAACTTATAACTCTTATAGTGTCAATTTTATTTTATATTATAATATTAAAATCTATCCATAGTAAATGAAGTATTTTATATATCGAAAGTGAAAGTTTAGATAAATATTATTAACATTTTTCTAAAATTTATATTCGGACTAAGAGTGAAATTTACTCAATAATAAGAGGAGTCTACTGTCGGATGAAATTAATGTAGCTCCCCTTGCATTAATTTTAAAATAAATTTAATAGAATACAGTCTAAATTTTCACCTGAACAACATAGGTCAAAAAATGTTTTCAAGACAACAAAACTGAAAAAGAAAAAAATAACTTTGTGACTAAAAGCAAATTAAGAATTTACATTATAGATTTCGAAATTATTTTGATGATTGATGCCAATACGTCGGATGAACCAAAATCCCTTCTTAAATTTAATGGGAATGAAATTGAAATTCTAAAATACCATACCATACCATATTATATCTTATTTGATATAAAATAGAGTTGGTTAAGTTATTCAAAAATCAATCACCAATATCAAACCATGATGTAATTAATATTGTTAATCTCCATGTATTCTAATATCTCTTATTATAAGTTATACATATTTTGAATAGTTGGAATGTTTTTTTCTTTAAACTATTATAAAAAATAATTTAAATTTCTTTTCAATTTAGTGTAAGGTTGAAACTTGGAACTCATGTTTATTATAATACTCCCAGAATTTTATCAAATAAACTAAGTAATGCCCATTTCATCATATTTTTTATATATTTTATTTTCTTTTATTTTAGTAATTTTTTCTTACTTTTTTTTTATAAAATTAAAAACATGTAATAATTATATAATATCTTTACGTTAATTTATGTATAAAATTTATATTATATTATAAATATTATTTTTAGTTCTAAATTTAAACCATTAAGTTACAACAAAATGAATGAAGTTTCAACCCACAATACCCAAGACTCAAGATAATTAATTATTAAAATAAAAACTTATAAATATGTCATAAATGGTAGAAGATACAAAGTATTATAGGACTTTCATAACAATTATTTTTTTCAATTGCTATTATTATATTAAATTATACTAAAAATTCAAATAATACACTTACAATGTAGGCCACATTGCTACACTTAACAAGTGACTTTTTCCACAAATTACCAAAAAGAAATCAGGGGCCATCCGTAATTAACTTATGCTTATTTGGGTTTTGATTTAATACTTTACAAATTGAAATTAAAGGAAAATAAAATTTAGTTTACTAATTATTTAACTTTATTTAACTAATAATTTGAAAGGACTTGGTCAGGAATGGGGTTGGGGAGGCCTGTCATGCATTTTAACTCTTTTTTTTTTTTCATTATATTTTTTGTTTAACAAGGAGAGATAGGAATCTTCATATGAGGAATGGATTCTCCATCCCTTTTTACTTTCTCTATTTTCTTAATAATCTATATTATTTTTATATGGTGATAATTATATTAAAATTTTAAAATTTAACTATTTGATATAATTGAAAACAATAAGAATTGTAAGATTTTTTAATTAAATATTGTCTAAATAAATTTTTACTTGCTTGCAAAATAATATTATTAAAATTTTTTATTTAATACATAAACTAAAAAAATTATCTTAGAAACATAATTATATAAAAAAATTAATTTATATATAAAAATAACGAGGAATGGGGCGAGAGTAGGCTGAGGAGTTAAAAAACATTCCCTGTCCCATTAATAATTTGCAGATTAATTTTTTTTCCCATTTTCTATAATGTCATTTACTGTGGATTCATGGGACCCAATGCCGGCATTTGGGGATTTTTCCATACTTAGAAGTTGTATATAGGGTCTCAATAATTTCTAATTTATTGTCTTGATTGATCTGTTGGAATCACGTGTGAGTCAGGTGTAAAATGTAAAAGGAAGACTAATTATCAATTATATAATTGTAATTTTCCAAAAAAAATAAATAGTCCATATATAAATTTATGTTTTTTTTAAATAATTATTTTTAATGACGATAGAACTATCGTGAAACAGGATGTGTTAGCCGTTCAAATCTTCATAAATTTTATGCCTTCTTTCTTTCGTCTATAATTCTCATTCCAGGTGTCTCCAAAAAACAAATAATCTGTGAATGAACCCACAATACGTATCCCATGCAAACTCGTAGACTTGATTATTAGTTTCTGATAAATCGTTAAATCATTCAAAGCTGTAGTTATCAATTTAGCCCATACCTAGAATTCCCAGTTCTGTCAACTTCTTTCGTGGTTTCTTCGTCCATGGAGTATCACCATCATCATCAGTTCTCCATGAAATTACCTCTCATTGTTCCTGATGAGCATGAGAAGTAGCAACAACTACAGCAGCAAAGGCTGATTCATGCAGAGGAAAATAATATTGAGGCTGGAAGGGATGACTATTATGTGACAAAATTTTCAAGCGACACTACTTCTGTTTTCAAATCGTGTTTCAATGGACTCAATGCCTTGTCAGGTTCTTCTCTCAATCAAATCTCTTGCATATTCTGGACAGGATTTTCTTCCCTTCCTTTTTTACAATCGTGTGTGAGTATTTTGCGTCGGCTATACGGTTTTCAATTGGTAAATATATAAAGAAAAAAATCTTCAGCTTACTAATTACATATAGCTCGGGAAATTTTTCCTTGTAGTTGATTTTAATTCATCCACAAACATTGCAAACTGACAAAGATGAATTCTTAATCAAACCCCGAAATCTACTTTCAATATTACGACTATAATATACAAGTAGAGTAATAAATATTAGATTAAGTGAGAAATCTTGCTTTCAGGGAACCCTCCATCAGATACAGCCCACTAAATCCTAATAAACATTGAATTAAGTAAGAAATCTTGCTTTTAGGGAACCGTCCATTAAATGCAGCCCACCAAATCCTGCTGTATATCTGTAGACTTTTTATTAAAAGAAAAAAGACATAAGCTTTAAGAAGAATATAATAGACATACTGAATCATGATCTTCTTGTTGTTTTCTGAAATGTTTGTGGTTTCTATGCACAAAATAAATAGTGGTCCTCAGTTTTCCCGAGAGGTATAATACGCTTTCAATTACTTAGGTGCAACAAGAAAACTTCAGAGATTGCCGTTTGGCATGAAAACTTTATTGTCTTATTGGGCTGGGGAAAAAACAGGTGTTCGTATGATTTTCCTCTTCGCAGCCTGTCAGTTCAATCAAAGTCCTCTTTGGCTGCTTCTTCATGACTCCAAATTGCCATAATCTCACGTATTTTGCTTTACACTATAAAAGTAAACTGATTTTGGCACTAATAGGAAGCAGAAAGAAGAGGACAAATGTTCAATAATGACTTGACATTGGAATTAAAGGTTTCTCTACCTTTAAAGATAAGTTTTTTGAGATGTTTCCAAACATTATCTTAGACAAAATATAAAAATAGATGTCACACTTTCTCGTTCATAATCCAAGTTCATCACGAGTCTAATTAAGTATTAATTTATACAAAATATTTGTATACAAATTTTTTATTTCTCCTGATAATTAAGTCATATTAGATATTCTCTGACTAAGTCTAAGTGTTATTTAATTTTCGTTTATTAATAAAAATTTTCCTCTCGTTTAATCTTATTATAATTTTATTTTTCTACCCGTTAAATTGCATGCGATGGTTTCTAATTTCTAGTTGGATTCAACTTAAATGAATCTTGGAAAAAACAAGAAACTGATACTGAAGCCGAAAAGGAAAGTTCGGGCCCATATTGGAGACTTGAATCTGTGGTGCTTATAGCCTAAGGCCATAACTGTTGTAATCGAATCACCCTATGAAATTCCCGATGCCCATGAACCAGTTGTTATGTTAACTAGTTACACAAAACTGTAAGAAACTCTCTCTGTATGCATGCATTTTGCTTTCCTGGAAAATCCAAATAACCTTTTCTCTGCCGCATACTTACGTATGAAACCTACATTAATTACACAAAAGTTTATTTGTCACAGTCAGGTTTTTGTAATGTTGACAATGTGTGTGTAATGCAGAGAGTAGTAACGCAACTGAATTTTTCTTACGTAGCATTTTCATAACTAAAGACATTGATGGATAAAAACCTTAGCAGCACCATCCACATTGAAAATATGGAGAATCCTGCCTACCTTTTCCTTTTAATTTAACCATCAAGCATGGGGACAATTTTGTTCCTTTTGGAGTAAACGATTCATGTGGTTGATCTGATTTTATACAAAGAACGTGAACCATCATCACACAACGATGTAGACAATACTCTTTACGGTAAGAGACAGAATGATCCTCTTATTTTTACCCCCTCAATTTAATGGAATTCGTGCGTCAATGCATGCCAAACAAATCATAAACTAGTTTTAAATATCTGAGTTGGGTAAAAAATAATTTAAAATATTGGGGTTATACGGTCTACGTAGTGCTATTTATATAAAATTTTTATATAAATTTATTCGAATAATTTTATGTTTTATATAGATTTATTCGTATAAATCTATACTGAGTTCAAAATTATAAAACAATAGTATAATATTAACACAATTAGTTATATAACAATTTGTATTCTTAATAAAGGAAATCATGTAGCTGATCAGGACAAACACTAATGGCACCTTCAAAATATTTTATAAACGAGTTTTAGGTAGAGGACATCAAGAACTTGACGTCTTTTTTCTCACGGGTTGTAAAAGCTAGCCGAGCAACTATAAAAACCAGACAAATTTCGCTGGCATTTGAAGTTTCAATATTATAACAAATTGTTTCTACCCTTGGATACTTTATCTTTTCTCTGTGCATCTTTGAACTGTTCTCGCTGCTTTCTCAAAAACAAGCAAAGAAAAAGTTTAAACCATGTCCCACAATATTTCCTCCTCGGCGGCGCCTCTTCTTGTTGATGAGAACCAGGGGGTGAAGGATGAGGAAACTGAAGCAAAATTTGACGATCATCATCATTCAAGAAAAACCACTACTTCTTTTTTCACAGCATGTTTCCATGGCCTCAATGCTTTATCAGGTTCTTGTTCTTTTAATTTGTTTTCAAAACACCAATATGTTTTTACACAAATTTGCTGATTTGGTTTGAGGGATAATGACAATTGGCTTGGAATTCAATTAGCACTTCATAGGTTCTTACAATTGTTCTTGATTAACTTGAGAAACAATGAAGTCTAGCAACTATTTTATTGTATTTTCAATTGTTTTTGTTACCCACAGGAGTTGGGATTCTATCAACCCCATATGGACTAGCAACAGGAGGATGGTTGAGCTTGATGCTTCTGTTTCTTATTGCTGGGACAACGTTCTATTCAGGCTTGCTGATTAAAAGATGCATGGATGTGGATTCGAACATCAGAACTTATCCTGACATAGGCGACCGCGCATATGGAAAGAAGGGGAGACTACTTGTTTCAATTTTCATGAATGTCGAGCTATATTTGGTTGCAACAGGATTCCTCATCCTAGAAGGTGATAACTTGCAGAATTTGTTTCCAACTATGGAAATTGATATTGGTGGATTCACAATCGGCGGAAGACAAAGCTTTGTTATCGTTGTCGCCCTTATTATTCTGCCCACAGTTTGGCTGGATAATCTCAGCCTTCTTTCATACATCTCAGCCAGCGGAGTTTTAGCTTCGGTTATCACACTCGGATCAATTTTCTGGACTGGAGCATTTGGTGGGATTGGCTTTCACCAAAAGGGAACCATTATTAATTGGAAAGGAATCCCTTCAGCTATTAGCTTGTATGCTTTCTGTTACTGTGCTCATCCTGTTTTCCCAACCATATACACTTCCATGAAGAGCAAACACCAATTCTCTAACGTTAGTAAACATTCATTCCTATACTTCATTGATTCTTTTGAGATCTCCAATTCTCAGCTTATTTTAACATTGTAATCTGTTTTTATTGCAGGTCCTTCTTGTCTGCTTTTTCTTATGCACATTCATCTATGCATCAATGGCAGTTTTCGGATACTTAATGTTTGGTAATGTGGTACAATCCCAGATAACCTTAAACCTTCCAACTCAAAATCTCAGTGCAAGAATGGCAATATACACTACCCTGGTCAATCCTATTTCCAAATATGCACTGATGGTTACACCAATTGTAAATGCTATCAAAATCAAGCTTGCAAGTCGCTACAGTAAGAGGCCATTCAGCATCCTAATCAGTACAAGCCTTGTTATCAGCACAGTCATTGTAGCCCTTGTAGTCCCATTTTTTGGCTATCTCATGTCTCTGGTTGGAGCATTTTTGAGTGTGACCGCTTCGGTAATCCTTCCTTGCTTATGTTATCTGAAAATTTCAGGAGCTTATCGGAGATTAGGATTTGAAATGGTGGCCATTTTGTTCATTATATTTATGGGTTTTGGAGTTGCAGTGGTTGGTACTTGCGTATCTATTTCACAAATTATTGGACAACTATATTCTTCTTACTAATTGGTAATATTCAATTTTGTACTTCAATTCTCCCTTTTTAAGCAGGATACTTAGCGTTTTCATATCTGTAGCTGAGTTTATATTCTCATTTTGGTGCAGTTTCTAATATGATCTAGATTTTCAGCTTAATTTGAGATAATGGACTCTGCTAGTAAGACAGTCAATTTTCATTTTTTTTCTTCTGTCAAGTTTATTTCTCAATTTTGGTCCTGTTGGATGCTCAGCCACTCAATTTAACAGAAGCTTACTATTAAATGAGAAGGAGCAAACGAAACAGAGGACCCATTTAAAACTGTGGAGCATCTTTTATTCAATCCACATGCAAACATCTAGTGATTTGTTTTTTGGTAAAGTTATATTTGGCCAATATCGATTTTGTTTTGATGCTTTTGTTTCATTTGTACTATGCTGCGTTTCGGCTTCAAATATGTAGAATCAATAAAACGTGTATAATCCTTATTTGTTCAATTGTGGTGCTTGCAGACATCGACAGAGTTAAGTATACTAATCTGCATCACTTAGACCTTTTAGGGTTCTTAAATTACCAAAATGTTGAAGAGATTGGACAATAGAGTTTGCTTACAGCAAGAAGCAACTTCTCCAGATTTCATGAATCTCATAATTTCAGGAGGGATAAACCTATACTGTAATAAAAAGAGAAAATTAACAGTGATAGGACAAAAATTTGAACAAGTAGTGTAACGGAATGTACTTGCTTAACATGGCTTCTAAATCCTTGCCAACAACCTCTGTCGATCTATTTATCAATTTAATAGAGGTAAGAAAAAATCACTTTGACTATGTGCTTTTCTTGGAGGAACGAGTTTGAGTTCAACTGGGATCCTATGAGTTTTCTTTTTTGTTATTTAGCATGTCTTTGAAAATTCTAAATAAAATTGCTTATTTTCTGCAGGGTTTATGCATTTAAAATTTATTAAAATCCTGAAATAGTCTAAAGTGATATTTCAATTAGCATTTTATTATGTAAATTTAAAAATTACCATTGATGCTAAATAAAAACAAATTTGATGAACACTTAGGAAATTAATAACCAAACAAACGCATATACGACTATATATATATATATATATATATATATAATTTAATACTTATTTGATGCATATTAGCAATGCCGAACGATCATTAATAAGTAAGTCTAAATATGTGTACTGATTAAAGTAGATTTACCTTCCATTAGTTGGGCATTAGTTCACAGAGACAAGGTCATTGGTCATTGCTTGAGCACGTGCTACTCTGGCAATTCCATGAGTAACTGGGATACTCGGAAAACGATAATGATGTTAGCATTTTTCTAAATAAAATTTGAATAAACATGAATTGAAATGATATATATTTTTAATTAAAATCTAAAATAATAAGCTATTTATTTATTTTTAAATAAAAAAAATCTTAAAATCAATATTTTTATATTTATATCCTTATAAATTTTAAATATTAAATAAATAATAAAGTATTTAAAAAATATAAATAGTTTTTACTAAATTTTATTATAATTTATGAGGTTATATGAAAATTAAATAATATATATTTGTAGTTAACATACTATTAAAAACTTATTCATTTTCATTCAAATGGAATTCATTTCATATATTCCTTGTAAATATATTATTTTGGACTAAATAGAATATTATATAAAATTTAAAAATTGTCTATAAATAAGATATTTGAATATACACAAAATTTGAAGAATAAACGAGATGAATGAAATATTATCTATAAAAAAAAAACGGAAAAATTGATATTTTTTCTAACACTTTCTAAGATTTATTTAACTTGCGGAGAAGGGAATAAATGTTAGTTTTCAATGAGAACTAATTTTGGATGGAATGCAATTAGCATTAGATTTTTATATGCACTTACAATATCATTAATCTTTTTAAGATAAATTTAAATAATTAATTTTTTTGGGTTTTTCGTTATCTTATTTTTTAAAAATTAATTATTTTCAAATTATAATGTAATATTTTTTCATGTATATTGCAAATTATATAGATAAGAGGACTAGAATGACAAAAACGAATGTATAAAATAGTGAAAGGGAAAAAAGGAAGAAGGTTCTCTATGCATGAATCGGATTGTTTATTACTTGATTAAAATGTAAGTCAAAATATACGTTTAAGTGATTAAGTGGAGAAAGATGAATTATTGTCAATTCTTTCTTTCTTTCTTTTCTTTTTTTTTTTTTTTTTTTTTTTTTGCCATTTATAAAAGTAATAAAAAATTTATAGATTTATCACTTGTTTAAAATTATTTTCGATTTTATCTTTTATATGAATTAGATAAACTATCTTACAAGCCCATCAAAAATATGCAGCTAATTAGAATTTTTTGTTCTGTAAAAAATGTAGAATCAATTGTTTTTTAAAGTAATTATTCAAGAGAAAAACATTAAAAAGTTATATAATAATAATAAATAAAAGAAAAAACAAATAATGTAAAAATAGGTAAATTTTATTAAAAATTACTGTTATAAATACTTCGTATGATTTTATTTTATTTTATTTTTTAAATACAGTACAAACAACAGAATTTTAAATGAAACCAGAATCACATTGAACTATCGCATGGAAACAATACTGCATTCAAAGATGATGCTTCCAATCTTCCTCAATCACAAAAATAACAGTAATGATGTTAGCACAAAAACAAAAACGAAAGAAGAAAAGGAATGATGAACTAAATATATGGAAAACACACTGAGCCAAGAGCATTGATAATCTGTAAAAATATCACCACCAATAGACAAACTACCTAGGGCTTAGAAGCCTAATCAAATTTTGGATTAACACCCAAGTGAGTGGTTAGGATAGTGGGCAACATTTCGCAGGCAAGTGGCAATAGTTTATTATTTTTTTTTAATATAGTAATAAATAATTAAAAATATTGTATTCTAGTGCTTTTCAAGTCGCAATATTGTGAGATAGAAGCTCTAATTATAAATATTAATGTAAAAATTATAGAAAAATTACAGCATTTTTTTTTACTTTACTTCAAAATAAAGTAAATACACTATTATCTTAAATGAAGCCTAAGTGCCCATTTGGTATAATTTTAGGCTAGGAGAAAATTTTCAAAATTTATTTATTTATTTATTTTTTATGTTGTTTCTGTTAGTGGAGAAAAGCTTTTGAATGGTAAAAAATTATTTGTGTTTGATGCCTGAATTTTTTATTTTTATAAAATATAGGTTTTTGAGTTTTTCAAATATTAAATTAAATGACATACCTTTATTTTATAGTTTTAACATAATTTTAAAAAATTTATCTATTAAATTAATTACAAAATTTTTATTGGGATATATTTGTGAACTAAATAAGTAATAATTTTTTTTTTTTTTAAACTTTATTTATAAAAAGTTTACTACAAGAAATTGTAATTGATAGCCTATAATAACCAAAACCTATATCTACTATAAGGGCATGGACGATTTTGAGAAAAAAAACAACCAACCAACATGGTAATATCCTAAAAGAGAAAGACAATATAATAGAACGTATCTTGTTTTGTTTGTTTACACATAGGACGTGTTTGCATTTACACAAAACTAGTTAAGTCAGTTTTTTAAAATCATTTTAATCATGTTTAAATTATGGTTCAAATCTTCATAATTTATTACTTATCTTTCTAAAACATGACAAGGATATATAATCTGTGAATGAAACTACAAAGCGTATCCCATGCAAACTTAGTTTCGGATAAATCAATCAAAGTTGTAGTGTCAAATACACTGCCATATAAACACATAAAAAATATAAATAGTTAGAATTCTCTGTTGATCATTTGATTTATTGTTATCTTTTTCAATGGAATATTATAATGAGCCCTCTTTAGGAGTACCTCTCATTTTACTTGATGATAACGAGTAAAATAATAGTGAGTCTGGAAGGGAAGATTATGACACAAATTCAGGTAACAATTCTGTTTTGAAATCTTGTTTCCATGGATTCAATGCTTTGATAGGTTCTTCTCTCAACCTAACTTATCTCAGAAAATTCCTAAGTTAGAGAACATATTGAATAAAATCTTCATCATGCTCATCATAATTCAAGAAAAAGAAACACTCGTTTTTTAACAACATGTTTCAATGGCCTTAATGATTTATCCGACTCTTTTCCAACTAGCTTTCGAAATAAGATTCCATCATCCTTTGTTATTTGTTGCTTGTCATTTTTTTTGTTAACTTGCTTTCGAATTTACTGATTTGTTTTGAGGGGCCGTGGATTATCATCTTGGAGTTCAATTCTATAGCATACATTAGTTTCACTATTTATGTTTTTCAACTGTTTCAATTTGGCAACCTGCAGTGGGAGTTGGGATTTTGTCAGCTCCATGTACATTAGCAATAGGAGTATGTTTAATGTTAATACTTCTGGTCCTTGTCGTTGCTAAAAGAGTTTTATGTCCTAAAAATCAATCACAATATGATCAGTGATTGTAAATTTTATAAAAACTCTTGTAGATCTTATTATTTAATAAAATAAATATTTTCTATTATATATATTATCTTTTATCATTTGCATATGTTCGTTTGATTTACATATAATGATAAAGTCCATGAAATGTATACAACACATATTATTATGATGAGTTTATATTTATGAGACTATATGTTAGTGGTATCATTCCTAAATCTTTTTAGTTGTGGGACTATAAAGTGAGACCTTTATAGTATCGAAAAGACTAATGTATACTATCTTTACTTTATGTGATACAGGGTATTTAATCTCATAGATTATTTGTGTGAAGACATTAAAGAAAGTGTATAGGTGCTCATTGGTTGAGTATGAGTTCACTGAACAGACTCGTACAAATTGTCTAAATGTTAATTACACTTAATCATCAATTAGACATTCATTGTATTATTTGTGTAAATAATTTTTAAACTTTACAATATCATGATTACCTTGTGAGTGAATTATCATACTTTGATACTATTTAAGGTAAGTCTATTTTAGGCTTGTGATAGGTAGTCAGTGGGTGTGGTAAGATATTCATAGAGGTATATGAATATTCAAGAAAGAATCCATCAGTTTTAGTATTTAAGGTAGAATGCTTTATGTGAATAATTTCAATTTGACTCGTGAAATCTTCCACCGGGGTTATATATTATGTGTGATTGAGAAGTGTGTTCTTAATGGTAATACATAATAGAGTTGTTATCTATTATTTATTATACATAGTATTGAATTTAAAAAGATTTGATGATTATAGCATACCCCTGATCCAATTAGAGCATTGTGTCATAGAAGAATTGAATTACACGGTAATTGATGATAAAAAGATTTATTTTTTTTAAAGTTACTGACTTTACTATAATCCGGGACCGTATTGCATGGCTAGGTGTCAATATTAGTCTGTAGACATATTTAATTAATCTTATTAAAAATTAATTAAATAAAATAAATTAAGAAGATTAATTTGATAATTGCGTCTACTACTGATTTTATGGTGAACCTATTGAGTCTTGCAATAAATTACTTTTAATTTTTCCTATTTAGATTATATAATACTTTGATACATAAAGTTAAAGCAATATGATTGGTTAATCTAAGCTTATGTATGGTATAAGTGAAAGAATATCAAAGATTTCATCCTAGCAAATGAAGTTTTGACAAATGGTATAATCTTGACCTTACACTTTTATAACACATGGATGATGAATATACATGAGATGTATATCAACTTGGATCACACTTTTGGCATCATAATTTTCATATATTTTATTTTAATTAATTGTTAATTAATATGGAAAATAAAAATTGAAAAATATTGATTATTTTTCATTTAAGAAAAGAAAAAGAAAACAACATTTTAAGTTTTCTTTCATCATGGACGAATTTCTTCTCCTTGTTAAACTGTAATCAATTTTTGAACATTTTAAATGATTCAAACTTTATTTTAAGGCTTCTAGATATGATTTACAACCTTGTATAGTCAATTTTAAGTGTTAAAATTGAATTTCATCTATTTGTAAAGCTTAGAGTTTGCTAGAAAATCTAGGTAAATCAAAAGTGTTTTGATTAGATTTTTATAAAGCCAAAAGAGGGATTTTAAAGTGCAAGGGCATCACTCACTAGAGCAGAGTCTAATTTGATTCTCTAAGCCTTCATTTGGCTTGTTTAAAATTTGGAAAATTTGAGCACAAATGTTAGATTCTAAACTTGTTCTTAAATTGTATTCATTTCATACTTAATGCCTAAATTCTTAGTGTACAAACTTAATTACATGAATTAGAAAACTTTGCATGCTAGTTTCTTACATTGGTATCAGAGCTTAAGAGCTAAAAATTGAGTTTGATATGGATATATGATGATGTGATGATGATTGAGCTTAAATCTTGGCAAAAACCGCATTGTTTCGGTTATGATAGGCCAAGTTTGTGTGAAATGATTTGGGAGTGTATGCTGTTGTATTTGTCCTATTCTTGTGATCATTTCATAATGCATTTAAAGTGTTTGAAATCTAAAAAATTTGAGATTTTATTGATGCTTGGTTTGGTCGAAAATGATTATGCAAAAACAGTCTCGAATTTGACAAAAAACTGGATAATTTTCGAATGCTTGCGATAACTTGCTGCCAGAATTTATTCAAGTGGCTCAAAATTATTTTGGTGGCTATTTTCAGTCAATAAGGGTTTGTTTTAGACGTATATTAGGTGTTTAATTATTGGATACTGAGTATAGGTCATATTTTTGGTAACTAGAGCGAGTAGCGCAATTGTTCGATTATCGAGTAATTTTTGCAAGAAATTGTTCCGTGTGCATTAAGCATCACCCAAATTATTGTTATTGGTCTGATTTGTATAATAATATGTGTTTAAAATATCATTCATGAGTTAGATGGTTTATGGACGCATTATGACAAAAGTTGTCAAATATACAAAATTGCCCAAAATGGCTCAGTTTGTGTGCATTGTTATGTTTGCTAATTTTGAATGGGTTTAATAACTTTTATTAGGCTTTAATAAAGGATATAACATATGAAAATATATATTAGATATATTTTAACTTGATTGTCAAGTAAGAACATGCTTAAAATACAATTTTGTACATGTGATGTATAAAAATTGTATATCATTGCACATACACATCATTTAAGAAAGGATGCCCTTGCATAACATGAATTGTTCATAAACTAAATGTGCTTTGCATGTTGATGTAGGTTGTTATGAGTGTTATAAGCATGGTTATAAATGTTATAAATATGTTATAATTAAATGAGACTTAATTAATATTAAAAATCTTTTTTATGATTAATATTAAGTGATAATGTTAAAATTGATAATTTTAACATATCATTTCCAATATTTATGTATTAATTAAATTTGATAACGAAATGTGATTTATTATATTATACAAGGCCTGTTTCTTTGTCATTATGAATTAGTACATTAACATGAGATGTTTGACCTGAGTGTAGTCCTATAGCTTTGTTGTATGACACAAGGGTTGTATGATAAAATTTGATTCATAAGAAATATTAGTTTTACTTAACTAAAATTTGTGATTTGTTGTGTCATACAAGTTCATAAAATTCTAGAAGCTAAATATTATTAAAAGTCGTAAGTGTTACAATTGATAAGAGTTACCTACCTAATTAAGAAATGCATGAGTTGTTGTATCACACAAATTTGTGTAATTCAATTTAATTGGGATTCTAATACCCACTAGAAAGAATTGTGATTATTTTTCTATTTGCATATTAAAAGGTTATGCATTTTAATTTAAATAGTGGGAGTAATAATTTAAGATTTAATTTATTTTTATTTTTTGAATTCATTAATACTCATATTGATCATGTTTACTTTGTCTTGGTATGTTTTAATATAGATTAAACATGTCTATATTGCATAATTCGCTTCATACCATACTTGTCTCTAAAAAATTAAGTAAACCTAAGAATTTTTCTAATTGAGTTTGCACGTTTAAAATTGTTTTAATGTGTAAATGCATTGCCTATATTCTTGACTCCCTAATACCTAAAACCATACTTGATGGTGCATTAGAAGAGGAGAGACAGATATTTAAGAAATGAAAAGAGGATGAGAAAATAGCTAGATGCTATATGTTGGCTGGAATGTCTAAAGAATTACAGCGCTAACATGAAAAGCTTGATACTCAATCAATTATACTCTATTTATAAGAGTTATTTGGGAGCAACACTAGAGTAGTTAGGTATCAAATGACCAAAAAGTTATTTGGTTATAAGATACAGCCTGATGAATCTATATCTGATCATGTTTTAAAGATGATTAGATGGATAGAGCATTTAGATGACTTAGAATTCTGTTTAGAACATGAGCTTCGAGTTGACCTTATTCTCTAGTCTTTTATGCCTACCTTTAATGATTTTATTAATAATTTTTATATGAAAAACTTGATGCAACCTTAGCAGAGTTATACAGTATATTAAAAATAGTTGAGGGTTAGATCTTATCAGATAAGAAATCTGACAAAATTGTAATGATGGTTGGTAATTTTTTAAGCTTTAAAAAGAGCAAGGTTAAAAAGTTTAACAAGAAAAAGGAGTCACTAAAACTAAAAGGTGGGATACAAAAGAATAAGGCAAAAGAATTAGAAAAGAAGCCTAAAGATACCTGTTTTTATTATGAAATGAACCGGTACTGGAAGAGAAATTATAAGCAGTATCTTGCAATAAAGGCAAAGGAGAAGCAAGTTGTTGCTTCAGGCTCTACAGGTATATTTGTTATCAAAATTAATTCATTAGAAAAAAATAGTTTCTTATGGATATTAGATACTAGCTATGCATCTTATATTTGTAATGATTTGCAAGTTCTGACAAATATTAGACATATCTAAAAGGATGAGGTTCATATGCGTGTCGGTAATAGAGTAAGAGTTGTTGTATTAGCTGTGGGCACTATACATCTTAGGTTGTCTAATGGACATGTATTGGATTTGTATGATTGTTATTATATACCTAGTATTGTAAAGAACATAGTTTTTATATCAAATCTTAATGAGATCGATTTTGAATTATGTTTTAAAAACAATTGTTGTAAATTATTACTAAATAATAAGTTATTTAGAAATAGTACTTTGTGTAATGGTTTGTACATTATTGATGTATCAAATACTATTTTGCATATTGAACATACCAGTAAGAGAAAAAGAGATAATATAAATATAACTTATTTATGGCATTGTCGACTTGATCATATTAGTGAGAAAAGATTACACAGGTTAATTTAAGAGAGTTACTTGAATATAAATGATTATGAATTATTTCAAACTTGTGAATCTTGTATGATGGGTAAAATAACTAAATCACCATTTGTTAGACATGGTAATAGAGCATCAGATACTCTATCTTTGGTTCATACAGATGTATGTGAGCTAATGTCGACACATGCTCGAAATATTTATTCATACTTCATTACATTTATTGATGATTTTTCTAGGTTTAGATATGTGTTCTTGATGAGACACAAATCTAAAGCCTTTGAAAATTCATGGAATATAAGAATGAAGTGGAAAACTAGCTCGAAAAAAATATTAAAACTCTACAATTAGATTATAGAGGAGAATACTTAAGCCATAAGTTTTTGGAATATCTCAACACTCAAAAAATTGTATCCTAATAGATTCCTCTAGCTACACCATAGCTGAATGGTGTATCTGAAAGGAGAAATCGTACCTTATTAAATATGGTGCATTTCATGATGAGTAATGCCAGTCTTTCAGTATTCTTTTGGGCATTTGTTCTCAACACTATTAACTATATTTTGAATAGAGTTCTTACTAAATCAGTGTCTAAAATTTCATATGAGATATAAAAAAGAAAAAAAGCCTAATTTTAAGTATGTTAAAATTTAAGATTGTCTAGCCCATGTAAAAAGGCTTAATCCTGATAAACTTGAAAGGAAGAGTGTTAAATGTAATTTTGTAGGATATTCGAGAGAGTCTATTGGATACTAGTTCTATTATACTAAAGAATAAATTGTGCTATTTTTAAGCATGTTGTTTTTTTAGAAAAAAGTTTCCTGAAGATATAAACTATAGTAGCAAAATAGAACTTGAATAATTTTAAAATCTCTCCAAAGTTCAAAAAAAAATTATTTAAAAATCTGTAAACGATTATAGATATATTGGATGTCATGGTTAAGATGGATCTAAGGTTTTTTTTCACTTTAGATGAAGATCCTATGATCTATAATAAGGCAATAACTAGTATAAAAGGTTTAAATAATTTTAATTTTATGCACATTAGTGGGGTATTTTGTATTTATTTGTTCTTTAATTTAAAATGAAGATCTTTTATTAACTATGATATTTAAATTTATACAATTTACTTTTATGTTCATCAATGTGTATTCTGCCACTATTTATTCTTTAATTTATATCTTTATTTATAATATATAAATTTAAATCCTATAAATGTTTAATACTTATTTTATTTGTACACAAGTTATGCATGTTATTTAATATCGTGTTTATTTAATTATCGTGTTTATTTTTTTATAAAATAAAAATTCATAATATTTTTTATTATTTATAAGTTGAAAAAGACTAAAAAAATTAACTAATATGATGAAAATATTTTCTGAAATTTTTTAATATTTTTATTGTTTATTTTTAATATTCTTTAATTAATAAAAAATTTTAAAATAATAAAATATTTTTAATATTCTTTTTTCTTTTACTACACATTTTTTTAGAAAATTAAGACTGTAAAATATTGTTAATATTTTTCATTCTTTTAGTAAAATAGTAAA